>QLOS01011661.1:0-15942 GCA_003313725.1 Russula sp. MG48
TCGGTGTGAGGGGGTAGACTTTACAGTCTAGTGTTCCCGGGGCATCTGGTTTGAGGTCTATGGCGTGGTCCCAAGGGCGCGTGTCGGGAAATCGCTGGGCTGCTTCTTCGCTGAAGACACGGGCGTGCGCGTGGTATTGCGGCGGGACAATCTCGTCCCAGGTGCATATGGTTTTATCGGTGGCCTGCTCTGCTAGTTGTTGGGCCACGGTGGTCTTGGCGAGGCGTACGAAGAGTTCGTCGCCTTCTTCAAGTAGGGGTTCCTCTGCCGTGATACGTGCGAAGGTCATACCCGCTACTTTTGCCGATTTCCCTTGGCGTTTCACCGCTGCCCCAATGGTGCGGATCATCACGGGGGTGTCGAACGTAGCTGCTTTCCAGTCTGGGTGTGGATTCGCTGCTGCGAACCAGGGGTATCCCAATACTATGTTGTCGCCGTCCATATCCGCGATAAAGAATCGCAGGACATGGGCTTCGTCTCCTGTAGTGACTTCCAGGTCCGTGTAGTGCGTGATGTCCCCGCCTTTATTGGCGGACCCGTCTGCGTTCTTCAGTCGTCGTGGCTCTGTGAGCGTTCGGACCCCTAGCTTTTGGTCGTCGATGAATTCTTGACTTATGAAACATTCTGTGGCTCCAGTGTCGAGGAATGCGTGGAGCAGCATTTCCTTGGTCGCGGTCTGGTAAGTCGTGGAAATTCGAATGGAGTTGACGCGTGGTAGGAAGACATCTTGGCTGAACATGGCCCGGGCCAGCGCTGTCTGCTTTAGGCTGGGGTTTGCACTGTGGGTGCGGATCCAGTGCGACGCCAGTTCGTGGCGTTCGTCAGTGCTGAGCTTCCGGAGATGCTCGAGCACCTGGTGTTGAGTTGGGGGCTTCGTCCTTCTGGGAGTCTGTGCTGCCGTTGGCAGGGTCTCGCTCTTTGGTGGTTTTGGTTGCCGTTGGTACTGCTTGGGTCGTTTCGTGAATAACCTTCTTCGGAGTTCTCTATCCTTCATGCGTTGAAGGTTCGTGGCTGATCGTCGTTGGCTTACTTTGAAGCGAGCGATTTTCATCGGCTCGGGGTCGTCGATGGGTTCTGGTGTGTTAGACCGTGTAAGTGGCGGTGTCTCGAGGGGTGGTGACGGGACTCGGGAGGTTGGTTGGGTCTTCAATATTGCTGCTGAGGTGGCAATGCGTCTCGTCTCCCATAGTGCTTGTCTGTGAGGCTTCATTGCTGTGATGAGGGCTTGTTGGCGTCGACTGGAGGACTTCCAGTCCGTCCAGGTCTGTGGTTGGTCGTAGTTTGTGCAACTTTCAAGGAGGCGTAGGTGGAGCCCTCGCTTGAACTTTTCCAGTACCGCTGGGTCGTCTGCGCGGTACAGTGCTTTGCGCGCTAGGGTGGCAAACTGGGTGATGTAGGTGTCGATGTCGCCGTCCGTCATGGTGAGGTTGTCGAGCTGCGCTTGAGCGCGATAGGGTTCGTTGATGTCGAACCAGTCTCGAGTAAACTGGGTCTCGAAGTCGTCCCAGCTTGGGATAAGTGTTTGAAGGAGCCTTTCTTCTTGGGCTCGCTTCCATTCGTTTACTGCTCTGCCCTCAATGTACGTCAGGGCATGCGCGATCCGTGTTGCTTCGTTGGCTATGATCGGGTGTCCGGAATTCAGGAACTGATAGAGCTTGAGTTCGTGAATGAAGGCGTCCGTGGTCATGCGGTCGCCTGTGAATATCGCGGGTTCTAGTCCTTCTAGGCGCCACTTGTAAGGCGCTAGCGGTGGTGCCTGTGGCACGATCGGGGGTGCGTTTGGCGGATTGGGCGCGGGAGGCCCGTATCCTGGTGGGAATGTCGCTATCTGCGCCTGAGGCGCGTGTATGCTATCGTTTACGGTTGGCAATACTGCCGTCGCCATTTCTGGTCTGCTAGTCGTTATCGCGGAGCGATCGATAAGGGCTCCTAGATCTGGATCGGGGTAATGTGTATCTTTCGATCGATGGTAGTCACGTGACTCTTGGTTGAGCGGATCTTGCGCGATCCGGCAATCAGTAGGACAGTGTGTCGATGTGGGGTGGTTTCTTGTGATCGCTGTATAGCGTCTGTCGTTCGTGGTGTCCAGAGGCTTATTCTAATGTTACGCTCGAGCTCTGAGCGTATCGATGTCAATCTGTTTACTGAGTCTATGGAGCCGACTCGGGCACTGCTAGTCCCTCGAAATTAGGGACGCAGGCAGTGGCGGTTCCCTTATGCGCACAACCCCAAGTCAAGGGTTCAATGCAGGGGAATCAAAGTCAGGCAATCGGCCTGAGGATCTGAGGGTTCACAAGATGAAGGGGAATACGGATAGCCACCAAGGGCCAGAGCGTAGCTCGGTATTGGTACGAGAAGAATAAGCCTAGTGTTACAGCTACAGTCTAGGCTACCTTATATAGTCAGGGATCGCGAGAACGGGCTCCCTACTGAGTCATGCGAACGAAGTATCATAGTACGGTCGGGGGTTCAAGACGGTCAAAGGGTCATATGTAAAGTGAAAAGCATAAAAGCGTAACATGAAGTGGTTTAGTAACTCCAGACATGCATAGGGCCCTCTCCCTCCCACTGCTGCTCATGCTGCCGCCGCCGCTGTGGCTGCTGCGCCCGCTGCTGCTGGTGCCGCTACCGTCATTGCTGCCACACCCGTTGATGCTGCTTGTGTTGTTGCTGCTGCTGCTGGTGCCATTGCCGTTGTGCCCGCCGCTGACGCCATTGCCACTGCACCCGCAGCTGTTGGTGCCGCTGCGCCTGCTGCTGATGCCGGTGTTGCCGCCGCCGCCGCCGCACCCGCCGCACCCGCTGATGCTGCCGCTGGTGCTGGTGTTGCTGTTGCCGTTGCGCTGCTGTTACCGCTGGTGCTGTACCGTTGCTAGCACACCCGCTGGTCCTGCTGCTGGTGCCGCCACGCCTGCTGTTGGTGTTGATGTTGCCGCCGCTTCCGACGCCGTTGCCGCTGCGCCCACTGCAGAAGCCGCTGCTGCTGGTGTTGTGGTGGCTGCCACCGCCATTGTCGCTGCGCCCACCGCACCCACTGGTGCTGGTGCGCCATGGCTGCCGCTGGTGGCACACGACCACAAGCAGGACGTGCAGCACCTCGAGCACGGTGGCTCTCTGCATGTGCGCTGGTAGAGTGGGGCGAGGTGGGCGAGGACGAACGAGGGCACCCAGATCACTTTGAGGCTCATGAGCGGGGCGGCGGCGGCGGCCGTGGCGGAACTGGTGGAAGTGGGCCCGAGCATGGACGTGCAGCACCTCGAGCACAGCGATGCTCTGCACGCGCGCTGGTAGAGCAGGGCGACGTAGGCAGGGACGAACGAGGGCACCCAGATTGCTTTGAGGTTCGCGAGCAGGGCCACAGCGGCGCCCGCGGTGGAACTGGTGGAAGTGGGCCTGAGCAGGATGTGCAACACCTCAAGCACGGCGGTGTTCTGCATGCGTGGGGCGAGGTGGGCAGGGACGAACGAGGGCACCGAGATCGCTTTGAGGCTTGCGAGCAGGGCGGCGGCAGCGCCTGTGGCGGAACTGGTGGAAGCAGGCCTGAGCAGTACGTGCAGCACCTCGAGCACGGCAGTGTTCTGCACGCGTGGGACGAGGTGGGCGGAGACGAACGAGGGCACCGAGATCGCTTTGAGGCTCACGAGCAGGGCGGCAGCGGCACCTGTGGTGGAAGTGGTGGAAGAGGCGAAAGAGGTGGAGGTGGTAGAAGTGGTGCAGTGGACGTGGAGGCGGCGCGGGTGCCTGCTGCATCAGCCGCCACCTCTCCTGCACAGAGCATGGCTGGGGTGATGAAAGAGGAGAAGGTGGCAGAGACGGTGCGCAAGGAAGAACTTAAATGTGACTCACAGGTTATCCCATCCCACTGAACTTGACTGAAGCGAACACAACAAGGGCCCGCGCGTGAGTTCAAAAGATGAACGTCTCAGGGAAGGGCCGAGATGGAAGCGGAGGGAGTGACTGGAGTCGAGACTAAGCGAGCTCGACAGTGATCGATACGAAACAGGGAATAACGGCGGAGCCTGGGAAGGCGACAGAGTCAGTCAGACAGAGACAGAGACAGAGACAAGAAAAGACTTCTCTTTCTCATCGCCTGAACCCCACAAGTATAAACACTGTAGCATAGCCCATGTGCAAGGAGCTGTGCATCTTGTTGACTCAATGGCCAGAGGAAACCGCGACCTGTGCCGCTCGACCGTGAGGCGTGGAAAGCTGTCCATAGCGCGGAGAGTTGGAGACATGTTCTGCCATGTGCGGTTTCGACAGCAGGCACCCTGTACTAAGTATTCCGGATAACAGCTGCCAACGCGTACATCAGTGTTAAGGAATAAACCTGAAGAAGTGACTAACTTTGACGGGAGAGCTGTCCTTGCGTATGGGGTGGGCCAGGAGGACGTGGTACTTGGAACGCAGATACCGCTCATTCATCCCACTGCTTTAGTGCTCGTTCCGTTGCAGTACGCATGCCTCCACTGCCATGGCCTTTTGCCGTTCTTGTTCACGCTCCTGCTCACGTATGCGGGTACAAAGCTCCTCCACAGTGATTCCTAGTTGTTTTGTCCAATACAGGCGTGAGACGCCACGGCTAAGGATATATATCACTTGGAAGGGTGTTAAAAAAAAGAAAACACACTGTTGAGCAACATTTTCCAGCGTCTCAGAATACTTCGACACATAGTCAGCAACATTCCTCTGCCATCGCCACAGCTGGACAAGTGAACTTTGAGAGGTGTACGTTTGCTACTGTTTGACCAAGGGCGGCACATTGGCTCGGATTGATGCAACGAGGAAGGCAAGCCATATGGTACTACTAGTCTTCATTTGAGTTTTGTCACTTGGCCCTTGGACTAGGGAGGTTTCAGAACCCATCAAATTGCCATCTTGAACAAGCTGCGGGATGGAAGGACAACTCGGATTGGTGTCACGGGCGCTCCGAAGCTGAGCGTCTCATTCTGACTCGGAGCGGGGCTGACCACGATTCCACGACGACTTATGTTCATCTGGTCATCACAGGGGAATTGTATAAAAAGAATATTCTACAGGGTACAGAACACGCAATAGAATTGTTACGTCCCTTTTCCTTTTTACTTTTGCTTTTATGATACTTGTACCAATACTAGCCAACCGTGACCCGCTTCCTTATCGTGTGCATCACCACTCCTTGGGGCGATTCCCCGAACTCCAATCTAAGTCCGAAGGCCTCACCCGCCTAAGCGTGACTAGACGATACGCGTGGGCACTACGCGTAACATTAGAACTAGCTTCCCGAACACCGACACACTGGAACAGACCAACGAAGAACTCCTCGACGCTCTTGAAGAGCAAGACCACCTCGACCGAGTGGAAGTATACCTGAACGCCCGTGTCAGGGTACACAACGATTACTGCGCACGCACCTGCGCTGTCACGTTCAACATCGAACACGAATTCATAGCACACCAGCTATACCTCCTCCACGAGCGCCGTACTGCTCTGGCCCTAGTGATCCAACAGATACAACTCCGAATCGTACAACAGCAACCTGGAAGGCGCCAACAGTCCCCATCTGCGTGACGGCTCCTTCCTCCCCAGTAGTCATCGACCCCCGTTCCACGTCGAAGCCAACTCGACCGACGAGGCCCCACGAGACAGAATCCCCAGAACCAGGATTGGGAAGAGACACGCTCTCTTCTGCAAGAAAGGCACGAAACTCTCCCCAACGGTGTTCGCACCTTGGGACGGATACTATTCACTCTATAGCGGACGCGTATACCCGCTGGTTTATTACCGCAATATCTTCTATACCTTCGACCAAGACTGGAACGAAGAGACAGGCCGATTTGAAAAGGGTCGAATGACAGGACTTCCCCCAAACGACATACTCAACCCCGACATAGACAGCTTCACAGGTGACGACCTCACACGGGAAGTACTCCTCCCTCTGGCATCCGAACTCGAAGCCACGACCAGCCTAGAAACCACAAGGAATCCGCCCGACGACGAGTCCACTGAGCCCTCGCACGAACAATCGGCTCAGACAACAGACGACGAACCCATTCACCCCCCTATCACCCGTATGGCAACAGTTACGCTCACACCCACGCAGACCGCAACACTCGCACGCACCACCCCTGCCGGTGGCGGTGGCGGTGGCGGTGGCGGTGGCGGTGGCGGTGGCGGTGGCGCAGGCCCAGCCCCACCATACCAACCCCCAGCAGGAGGAGGCAGTGGAGGCGGAGGCCCCCCGCCTGGCCAACCTGCTCAACCAGCGGTGGGCGCACCCGGCCCTCCAGCCAATGGCAAACTTGAAGGGAAGGAACCCCCTATATTCGATGGAGACCGCCTCAATGCAGACGAATTCATGCACGCACTCAGACTCTACCAATACCTTAACCAAGCAGCACCTATCATAGCCGACCCGTACCGAAAGGTCGCCCATGCCCTTACTTACATTCGCGGCCCAGCGGTCGCCGAGTGGAAAAGGTCACAGGAAGACTGGATCATGGGCAACCCAATCCCAATGCCCCCACTGCAAAACGTATGGGAGCAATTCGAACAGAACTTCGTCCAAGACTGGACCGACACGAATCAACAGTACCGCGCAGCTGCGGAGTTGGACAAACTGAAGATGCAGGGGATGGACATCGACACATACATCACTCGATTCGCCGAGTGGGCCAGGAAAGCGCAATACCAAGAAGATGATCCCGCTGTATTGGAAAAGTTTAAGCGCGGACTCAACATTAAGGTACTCGACAACTGCATGAACCTAGACCAGCCCAGAAATTGGATCGACTGGAAAGCAGCGGCACGGAAACGGACGGCAATCCTAACAGCCTTGGAGCCGCATCGACAAGCCTTCTTTACTCAAAAGAAACTGGCCGCCGGGAACAGACCGCCGCAAGGGGGGCTCCCGCGGCCTTTCTTCAACCCCAACCGCAACACGCGAGGACAGTTTAACACCCGACGAGAGTCACGCCAACCAGATCCTAACGCCATGCAGGTGGACGCGGCACGAAAGGCAGTCACTGAAGCCGACAAAGAGCGATGCCGACGAGAGGGACGCTGCTACTTCTGCCAGGCCCAGGGACACATCTCCCGAGCCTGCCCAAAGAAGCCGACACAGCGTTCTGAGGCAAAGCGAGCACAAACTACCACCACAGAACAATCGGAGGCCGGGAACAGCGGGCAGACGACGCCCCTGTCCCAAGACGCAGTCTTAGCATTCATAAAAGGACTAGGAGAAGAAGAATATCAGGAGTTGGCAAACAAATGGGGACAGATATGCGGGGAAGAGGATTTTGGTCAGGCTTGAGCAAGACGGCCTTTGCTTGAGCTATGTTTCAACGCGATGTATTTTTACCAAGAGTTAACGCTATGCGAATCCCAGTCTCATTCCACACCGCGTTGAAGAGGGCCGACCTCCTCGCATTCCTTGACAGCGGAGCCACAGAGTGCTTCGTGAGCCAACAGTTTATCGAACAACACCGACTCGGAATGAAATTACTCCCAATGCCACGACGATTAAAGAACGCCGATGGGTCACCGAATAAAGGCGGTGACATTACCCATTATACCGACCTGGAGGTGGTGACGGGGGCTACCCCTCACACCCTAAGATTCTACGTCGCCCACATGGATGGCGACTATATCGTGTTGGGATACCCGTGGTTCGCTGCAGCTAACCCCCGTCCCGACTGGAAGAAAGGTACCCTACCAGCCAAGGTAATACTGAGGACCGCTGGAGCCGCAGCTCAAGCAGCCACCACGAGTACGCCTGTCGCCGGAATGAAAACCGTCACCGTTCACAATCCCCCGATGCTGCAACCGGGGGACCAACTGATAATGCGCCTCGCAAAAACAACGGTGGCGCAACAACTAGCCCAGGCAGCTAACACCCAACCAAAGAAGACGTGGGACCAGATTGTCCCGACCCAGTACCACAACCACGCACGAGTATTCGACGATAAGGCAGCGCAACGCTTCCCTGAATCCACCCCGTGGGACCACGCAATTGAACTCAAACCCGACGCCCCCACCTCCATCGACTGCAAAATTTACCCACTCACTCCCAAAGAAGACGAAGCCCAACAACAATTCCTCGAGGAGAACCTCAGGATTGGAAGAATCCGACGCTCCAAGTCACCTTACGCGTCGCCAGTCTTCTACATACTGAAGAAGGACGGGACCTACCGCCCCATCCAAGATTACCGCAAATTGAATTCCTGGACGGTTCGAGACGCAACCCCACTCCCGCTGATCAGAGAACTTATGGACCGACTCACGCGAGTGCCAGGAGGCAGGTCCGGTCTTTTCACGAAACTGGATGTGCGGTGGGGCTACAATAACATCAGGATCCGAGAAGGAGACCAAGGGAAAGCGGCCTTCAAAACGAGTCGAGGACTCTTTGAACCCCTAGTAATGTTCTTTGGACTCACCAACGCCCCAGCGACCTTCCAAGCGATGATGAATCACATCTTCAGAGAGTTGATCAACGAGGGATACGTGACCGTATACATGGACGACATCCTCATCCACACCCCAAACGACACCCCCCTCCATCATCGGGTGGTCCACGCAGTGCTTGACGTACTCGAAGAGCACGACCTGTACCTCAAACCACAGAAGTGTCTCTTCGAAGTGACCCAGGTGGAGTACCTCGGGGTGATCATAACCCCAGATACGATCACGATGGATCCGGTTAAAGTGGCGGGTGTCAAGGACTGGAAGGTCCCCACCACGACTAAACAAGTCCGTTCGTTCATCGGATTTCTTAACTTCTACCAGATGTACATCCGGAACTTTGGTGTTATCGCGGCACCACTCAACCAACTTATTGCCCAGTCAGCACGAGGAGAAGGATTCAACTGGACCCCGGAATGCCAGGAAGCATTCGAAGCTCTCATTGACGCGGTCACCACCGCCCCAGTACTACGCCAACCACGCTTCGACCTACCATTCACCATCGACACTGACGCCTCCAACTACGCGGTCGGAGCAGTGCTCCACCAGAAGGATGAACACGGCAGGAACCACCCAGTCGCGTTCCTGTCAAAGACCCTAGACGCCACTCAGCGAAACTGGGATATCTATGACAAGGAAATGTACGCAGTGGTCGTCGCACTCACCACGTGGAGACCCTACGTAGGGGGAAACAAACACCAAACCATAGTCCACACCGATCACCACAATCTCATCTACTTCCGAAAATCGCAAGACCTGAACCGACGACAATCCCGCTGGATGCAGAAACTAGCAGACTACAATTTCAAACTAGTACACGTCCCCGGAAAAAGACACATACCGGCTGACTTCCTCTCGCGACCTCCCGGTGTAACCACTGGCGAGGATGACAACAAGGGAATCGTGATGTTGCCGGACATCTACTTCGCAAAACTATTGTTCCCCGAACCCCTGGAAGAGAGGAGAGCAATCCTGCGAAGATACCACGACCACCCACTCGTGGGACACCCAGGCATTGCCAACACACAACACCTCCTCAAACAGGAATACCAAGGGGAAGATATGAATGAGTTCGCCGCCCAATACGTCCGAGGGTGCGCGACATGCCAAGAAAACAAGCCCCGCACCCACCATCAAAGAGCACCCCTTCAGCCATTTCCCGTCGAACCACACCAAGGACCGTTCCAGACCGTGGCGATGGACCTCATCACAGACCTGCCCACGTCCGGACACTACAACGCCATCCTTACCATCGTAGACCAAGGATGTTCTAAGGCGGCGAAATTCATACCGTGCACCACCAACATCACAGGAGAAGGCGTAGCTACGCTTTATTTCCGAAACCTGGTACCATGGTTCGGAATACCTAGGAAGATAATCTCCGACAGAGACCCTAGATTTGTGTCCAACTTCACTCAGGAGTTGTGTCGACTGCTCCACATCCAGCAAAACGTCAGTACGGCGTTTCACCCCCGAACGGACGGACAGAGCGAGAGAGCCAATCAATGGGTCGAACAATACTTGAGGCTATGGGTCGCAGATGACCAAAGCACGTGGTCACAATATTTGACCCTAGCCGAGTATGTCCATAACTCGTGGCCACACGATAGATCTGGGGTCACCGCACACGAACTCCTATTCAGGACGAAACCAACGATACCCATCTCTCAAGAAGATTCCGACATTCCCACAGTCCAGGAACGCCTGGAAAGAATCCGAGAAGCACGGGATAGAGCCCGACGAGCATTCCAGACCCGGCCAGAACAAACCCCATTCACCCAATACGAAATCGGGGACCAAGTCTGGCTTGAAGGGCGCAACCTCAAAACCCACCACCCTACAAACAAATTAGCACCACGACGCTACGGCCCCTTCCCCATCACCGCCAAACTATCGCCAGTGACATACCGCCTAGGCCTACCGGGATCCATGCGCATCCACCCGGTGTTCCACATAGATTTACTCACACCTTACAAGGAAACGGAAGCACATGGACACAATTACGAAAGACCACCCCCGGATATCGTCGAAGGAGAACCGGAATGGGAGGTAGAAAAAATCATCCAATCACGACTCTTTGGACGAAGGAAAACTCTCCAATACAGAGTCCGATGGAAAGGGTTCCCTCCATCAGAAGATTCCTGGGTCCCACGACAGGATCTCCACGCCCCGGACCTGACAGCAAACTTCCACAAACAGAACCCAAACGCACCCAAACAGACGAGAGCGCCGAGGCGTCGCACACCTTAAGAGGGGGCAAAATTCCCCATAACCAACGATGACCGACACCCACATTCAATTTTCCGTCGCATTCCTAGCCCTAGCCACACTCACAAAAATCCCGTTCGGACATACCTACACCCTGAAACAATACCATCAGTACGCCATGACAAACACCCCTTACCCCTCACGACCGGTGTCCCCCACTGTCTCCATCCCTGACCATATCTCCATCCCTGACCCCTCTCCCCGCACTGGCTCCCCCACACTCGAATCAAATACCCCCATTCCCCCCTTAGCAACGGCCGACGATCTCGAGGACTACCTCAAGACGAGATGGTTCTCTGGGATGACGGCTACGCACCTCGAAGAACTTCGCGACTCGTACAAGATCGCAGCAAAGATGGCACGCATCGTTGCCAAAGAACAAGACGAAGAAGCCAGACGAAGGACCGACTCGGACCCCGACATCCAGTACCACCTCAAACGCCTCCGCAAGTTCTTCCCTGAGGCGAACCAAGCAGCAGCAACCCATTGCGCAGCGGCCGGAGAGTACCCACTCCGCCTCGCGTCCTGGCTCCAAGAGAAACTCGAAAGTGAACCCTTCACCATGGCCGCATCAATCGTCGTGATGAAGGACAAATTTGTATACAATGGAGTAAACGGAAAGCCCTCAACCAACCCCGAAGCTGAGTACCACGCGCAATCAGACCCGGATATCATACGATTTCATGCAGTACAGGATAACGTTACGAATTACCGTACTAGTTTATTTAACCCTATGCGTTTCTCGTTCTTAGTTGACCCCCACGGAGGCTCTCGTACCCCCTCTCCAATCCCCACACCCTCGAACCACTCTGGTCACTCTGAGGAACTGGTGGTCTATGATGAAGGGCTCACCGTCCCGACTGTACTGGCTCGACGCACTCGCTCCCCCTCCTACCACGTCCGCTCAGAATCCCCACTCCCCACGGAGGCACCGCGCTCCCTCCTGTCACACATGTACCAAGAACCACGCCCTCTCCTACTATTCCCCGCGAACGACGAACTCATCAACGAGGTGTTCCCGTTTGCCCACCCGGGGGTGCCCTACGTAAAGAACAAGTCGAGGAGCAAGTACCGAGTCTCCTCACCGATAACCGATGCGACGGGAACTAAGCGGAGGGCCAAATACGTCCACTACCATATGCTCCGTGACCACCCCCACGCCCGCCTCACTATGGGTAAAGGGCAACCCGTCTTCATGATCCCACTCCGCGCCAGACCCACTGAAGGGCACCACACCCCGCTCACAGTTGGGAAACAGGCAATCTTGGAGGACAACGAAGCGTTCGCATACCTGGTCGACCAAGCGCTACAGCAGCTCGAAGACCCGTTCCTGCAGGGAGAGATCATGTGGTACCGACACCTCGGGCGCGAGATGTACCAAACACGTCAGGAGCTCGCCACGGCGCAGCGAGCCCTCGCGAGAGCACAGCGACAGGAGCTACTAGTGCGCAATCGTTACACCGCGCAGCAGATGGAGTTCCTAGAGTCGGTGGATAGACTAGAAGCGGCTGACGCGTACAGGACGGTGTACAACCATCTCGACGAGCAAGCGACACCACTACCTGGGGACGGCACGACCATCATAGATCGGGAACGGGAGGCACGCGAGGAACTGCGCATGAGGCTACAGTACGCCGGACGCCCTTTCACCCCCGAACCCGTCATGCTTCCACCACGCGCGACCCCTGAGCGAGAGATCGTGTCGCCGGCACCAGACATCGAGACGGGGAACGAGGAAGTCACGCAGTACATGGACTGATGAAGTCGAGACGTCTTCAGACCTAGCGGGGGGTAGTGTTACGTCCCTTTTCCTTTTTACTTTTGCTTTTATGATACTTGTACCAATACTAGCCAACCGTGACCCGCTTCCTTATCGTGTGCATCACCACTCCTTGGGGCGATTCCCCGAACTCCAATCTAAGTCCGAAGGCCTCACCCGCCTAAGTGTGACTAGACGATACGCGTGGGCACTACGCGTAACAAGAATGGTGAGAAATGAAATGATCATGTTGAGAAGACTGAGATTTAGTCCTGTGTAATGATATCCCACCCATCCTCCAGATCAACCTCACAGTCCGAGTTCGCATCATCCACTGCAACATCGGGCATCGTTGCAACTGCAGTTACATCTGCATCCTTAACAAAACCATGCTGACTCCAATCACAGAGGCACATGAGTGCACGCATCGTTTGAGCCGATAGACGGTTTCGGGTGTGAGAGAGCAAGATGCGACCCCAGCTAAATACACACTCAACTGCAACGGATGTAGCTATACACCAAATATTAGCTCACAACTTGCCTGCACAAGATGGTAGAGAAAATGTACCTGGAATAGTGAGGTAATTGAGTGCCATCCGAGAGAGGCATGGAAAAGAGGCACGACGCTCAAACCACCAAAGGAGGACATCATCTACTTGTTCAGGATCAGTACTGAGGTAACGAGCTAGCTCATCTCGGAGTTCGTTGCGTTTGGGAGCGGCCAAGGAAGGAAGCGCATCAAAAATGTTTTTATGTTTTTTCTGTAATATGTATGGCATTAGTCTCATAGACATACACAGCGAGGGATTGTACTCACCACCGGTTCCTCAGCCTGAGGCAATTCCTAAACTTCGTCCTCATGATTAGTTGTAGTGCGTGATGCGTATGAGCGCTCATACTCCTCACGAACAATCAACTCTGCAGATTCAATCCACTCTGGCTCCCAGTTAGCTGAGTTGAAATATGCAAGTTTGTGACGTGGATGTAAAACTATTTTAGAAGTAAGTGGCCTGAGGGAAGTCTTGTGGTCAACTGTAACATACCCATGGCAATACGGTAGACTTCTGAATTATCTGTCATGTTGTAATAACGATTCAGTGTCTTCTTTGCGATACCCAATGCTGATCAAATGGCTGGTTGGTATGACAGGTTCGTTGCATCGGTCGCAAAACGTTCATCAATATGGTCCATTGCGGGTATGACAGTGGCCAGATTTGGTGTTCCCTGAGAGAAGAATAGAGTGGCATCCTTGAGAATCTATATGAAAGATGACTCGGAAGTGTGTCCATGCGTACAGTCACAGTGTGACTCACCTCAAGGACGTCGCGCAACTGTTTCACAATCTTCCATTCATGCATAGTCAAGGCATACTGGCTTAACTCATGGTCTGGATCGGTGACCATTGATTTGATGGGCTTCTGGTACAACAGTGCAAAGTCCAGCATATCAAATGTTGAGTTCCACCTGGTCGAAACGTCACGTGGCATGTTTCGAACCGGCATTTTCATCTCTCCAAGGAGTGCTTTCCATGCCGGCAACAAGAGAGTTGTAGAGTGTATAATCTTGTAGGCGATTTTGCGAAGCTGTCAAATTCATATCAGGTATGTGCTGCTGTAGGTGTGTCAAGACTCGGACCCTACCTTGACGAGCACAAGTCTAACAGGGTGTATACTCTTGCTCAGTTCTACTTGTTCATGGCTCGAGAGTCCTGCAAACGCATCTTCGAACTCATCATTGTCTTTATCATCTCGGGTGTCATCCTTCCGTGCCTGTAACCTGGTTTCCATCTCCTCAAGGTCAATGCCTTGTGCCAGCTCACAAAGTGCATTCTCCGCTTCATCTAGTGCTTCATCTGCTTTTTTCTTCAGTATGTCAAATTGCTTTAGTAGACTCTTTGCAACCAGATTGATAATATGTGCAAAGCAGCATGTCTGGTTTGCGTCCCCAACAAAGTTTGGGATTAAATCCATCAATTCGACAATCATTGCGTCATTGGCGCTGGCATTATCGCAAGTAATGCTCAAGAGCTGAATTTGTACAAGTAAGAAGTCTGTTACAATAATATTATTTGATACTCACCTTGTTACCGATCCCAAAGTCATTCAAAATTTTTGCAAATGCTGCCCCAAGGTTGACTCCTGAATGTGACTGAAGCCAACCATTAGTCAGAGAGCACGATCCAGAATCATACAGGTACATGCCTCCGCCACCTCAACTAGATCTAGCAGGATACTAATTGGATTACCCTTCACCTCAAAATGAGCTGTGACAGCCATGTACGCCCTGTGGTTGGGTGATGTCCACGCGTCCGTGGCAAAGTTGAGCAAACCGTCATGCCCCTAAAGGATTTACTGCTTAATTATGAGGTAAAGATATGAGTGGATATACGCACACGCAACAACTTGGCAATGCGGTTGCGTGCTTTTACAAACACAAGTTTCACATCTCGTGAAACAGTTGACAGTGAAGGTAGGTAGTACCCTGGTCGACCAGTTTTCATCAGACTCTGGAAGCGACGGTCGCTGACTATCTGGAAGGGTCGCAGGCTTTCTGAGACCCATCGAACAATTTCGGCCCTCCAAAAGTAATGTCAGTCAACGTTCAAACTCCATGGATGGTGCACATACTTTGTCTGGATCTTTGTATGCTGTCGATGTGAGTACGAAACCTTCCCATTATCCTTTCGTTCAAAGGCAGCTGTAATTGAACCATTGCGCAGGATTCCATGGATGACCTTGGTGCGTGCCTCAGATGCGTCTTGTGCCTTGTCAGCCGTTTGGACAGCCTCTTCACCCCAACAACTCTTTACATGTCGCCGCATATTGCCTGTGGATTGGGCATCCTTGCCACCCAGGTAACGGTGGACCTTGTGCTTGCACCCCTTTCCGAGGCACTTGAAAGTGTGACACTTCCTTCCATCAATATACTCAATGACTGGCATTGCTTCGAAGAAGGCATAAATGCATGACGTCCATTTACGGCTCATGCGTTCTGTTATATTTTGGTAAGTCTATCCTGATGTGTCAAGTTGAAGAGGTCTCACTAAGCTCTGCCTCGTCATCCTCCGCAGCGTCTGCGTCCTTGTCTTCCCCATCTTCACTTTCAGTCACCCCAGTGGCTCCGTCGCTGTGAGTACCAACATTTTTCACAGAGCCTGTAACAGTAATGTCTCCTTCCTCATCAGAAGTGACAACAGTCTCCTCTTCTGTATGAATGGAGACTGAGCATGTGTGAGATGATGTGCCCAGATTGGACTTAGATTTTTTGGCATTTGTAGCAGATATAGAAGTAGCTTTTCGCTTTGTAGAGTTCTTTATGGGGTTGGCTGATTTTGGTGCCATTGGGGAAATGAGTCTGGGGGCTTACAAGATCAAGTGGAGTGCTGCGGAGGTAGTGGGATGATAATGTTAAGCTTTGGGTCAGAAATTTGGAATCACCTAAAGACACTAAAGTAGAACTGTGGAGTCCAGTGTGGA
>QLOS01011663.1:0-11834 GCA_003313725.1 Russula sp. MG48
GTCAAAATGACCCGACACCAAAAGCGTGTGGCCAAAGACTTGGATAAGCGTATCGCACACCTCTGGTGGTGCTGAGTTGGCAAGACGAATAACGCTTCCATATCGATGTAGGGCAGTTGGATGGTGCTCGTATGGGTAAATCTGCGTTAAGAGTGTAAACGACATTTCTCCGAGGAGCTCATTGCCACAGCGTATTGGTGACCGTTCCGCTTGGTCTGATCGCCGGAGATAGGGATTTAGTTATTTGCACCATAGAAGTGCAAGCACTCATGTGAACATGAAGAAGCGTGCGGTGGTGTGTAGCCATTACCGATATTGGCCTAAGGTGAGAGTCCTGAGAAGCAATAGGCTGGGAGAAATGAGCCGGGAAATGTTCTTGAACCCCAGAAATACAACTTACACGCATGGCGCTTAAATGTGGGGCATCTGCAAACAACGAAGAGACGGCTCAGACAAATCCATGGTTCCCGATGCTTGGAAATCAAAGAAAAGGACCTGTAGTCCCCGTCAACAGAGAAAGGAGGTCGCGGTCGAGGAAGCAACTTACCCATTATGCTCCCAAAAAAGGCTCGAAGGTGCCGTCTAATCAGCCTGCTGAACACCTAGATGTATTGGTACTAGTGCTGAATGTTAAGGATGCACCAGGAATGCCTGTTGTGCTCTCGAAAAGGCTTCGGCATGATGCCCTGTACGCATCGGCCTGTGTGAACGTCTACAAGATGCCATTGTTCGCTATTTTTTGCATTTGAATGCGCCAGAAGATCGCGGCCCATTCTAGACAAACATCTCGAGATTCTCAAGCACTTTAGCTGACAGCCCCAGATGTGAGAGGAATGGAGCTGGAGGAGATGGGGGTGATGGAGATGTCGGGGATGCTGGGGATGCAGCAGACGCTGTGGGGAGGGGGAAGAATGACAGTTCGAAAATCTGTTTGGGAAACAGTATATTCTTGATAAAGAAATAACGGAGTAGGACCCCTAAAAGGTGTGAATGCAGAACCATTGAGAGGCATAAGGAGAGTCAAGACGGCGGAGAACTGTGTCTTGTTGGACCGTGCACAGGCACTCGACTCGGACACGTTTGGCCAGGCGGCAACCAGCCGCTCCGAGCCCAACCTGCCATCCTTACAGTACAGGACTAGTACATATTATTCACGACATACATTAATACCATTGCAGTACATGTGGTCAAGATCTTAATTGGTTCACTCCTCACATCAGTGCGGCCATTTTCATGAAGCATATGGGTCCCAGTCGCATGAATGCGTGGCTAACCGTCAGAACTGAATGTACCACGCCGGGTAGGGAAAAACGCCATGTAAATTCAGAATGCTCGGAAGATTGTCAGAAACTATTAAGACACTAAGTTAATGGTTGTAGAGATAGGCACCATTGCCAAACCCGTGACATGAACCGCATGCAGGCAAGATCTAGCGATCCAACCTGCGTCAAAGGACGACATAGGACACAAATAGTAGATGAATAAGATAGAGGTTGTCGGTTGTTGCGAACAAGTGATGCCGGGGACTGTGCCCTATACAGTTTCGTCCTTGTTTCCCGGAAGTTTCAGATATTTCGACTGCAACAACGGACGGACCTGATAGGTAGGAGTTATCATTACTAATGAAAGCGCACGTGAGCCTTCGAGGACGATGCAGGGGAATTGATTGATTACCGCACTTGTGGCTAAGAGTCCATCCGAGGTTGTATATAGAATACAGTATGGACAATAAAACAATAAAGGGGATAGGATGGGAGCCTGAGTCAATTGCCACGTCAGGCAGAACAATAATAAGGAGCCAAGGGGAGATGGGCAGCAACACCGCATGGATATGCATGATCTGTGGGCACTCTGATGCACCTTACTGTAAGCTTGTTCGTTCTTGTTCTGAGTACAGCATGGACGCCCACCTTACGGCAGCTTCACTTGGCTGTAGGGTCATCTATTTCAACATCTTCGGTTTTGTTACGGCTCAATGGGCCGGTAGCATGACTTGTGCGATGCGAGACTGTGTGCGAGACGCGTCACGTGAGTATGATGCGTGAGCACGTGCCTATGTGCGAGTGACTGAGTGCGAGTTGCTTGAGCACAAAGGTAACGTGACCCTTCCCACGTGACCGCGGGGATGACGAGTGACTTGGAGTAAACGCGAAGTAGATAGGCGTCTAGATAGGGGTGATATCTAGGGACACGATCCAGAGCTGAGTCTTACAGCGACTCAGAGAGGCGTGTGAGATGAAGCGAGTTCTTACTGCTCTCAGAGGGCTAGACCACATCTGAGAGAGGAAGCAGGGATGAGGTTCGAGACTTTAGTCGATTGCAAAACTAAGTCAAGCTTAGGGCTTGACTGGCGTAAACTAGAGCCCTTATATAGGCTTTACAGGAGAGGTCACGTGCTACTGCCATCTGAGTCACAACAGCGATGCAGTACAGCCTAGATGTGACATAGGGTCACATCTGTGAGTCATCGTAAGTATCAGCCAATAGTGTAAGTAGAGCGCACAGCAGAGGGCTGTGCCGTATCAGTATCAGTCACGAGTAACGTGAGGCAGTATCATATGAGCGCAGCCTGGTCACAGGCTGCGCTGCCAAGCTGGATCACATCAGTCATCGCAGGAGTCATGGTAGGTGAAAATAGATAGTCCGGGCCGTAGTAAGCGTACCAGAGATCGTAACAGTACGCCCCCTCCTAAGGGGAATGGCTGCCACGTCATTCAAGCAGGGGGAGCGGCGCGCGCCGGAGCGGGACAACCCGACGGGGAGGGGAGACTTGCCTCGGGCGAGTACGCGGAGTAATCCGCACGGGAAGTGCGGCGACGACGTCGGTTTGATGAGTAGCAGGGCGGCCTCGCAGGTAGTAGTCGAGGGGCGGCATGACAGGTCGTGCCAAGATCTGGTCTAATTTGGGACCAACGCGCGACATGACGGCGGCCTCGTAAAGGCGCAGCTCGATGAGCTGCAGCTTATCCCGCAGCTCATGGCTGCGGCGCACAAGCGCGGCATCCTGCTCCAGCTGAGCAGCGGAGTAGTCGTTGCGGTTCGTGGGTAGGTGGGTAAGGTGGGCGTACTCGACAGTGAGCTGGTGGTGAAGGGCATGGATGCCGATGCGATACCTGTGCACGTCAGCTGTCAGTCCTGGGTCCCTAAGATCGTCGACCAGCTTGTCGACGTGGCGGCGGTGAGGGTGATTCCCATTGAGGGGCATGAGATCCCAGTCATTGACGGTGGGGAGGTGTTTGTCGTCATGAGGCTTGGCGTAGAGGGGCTCTGCGAATATGGGCGAGTTGGTCGTGAGTCGCCCTAGAATGACGGGCTCGTCGAAGTGCGGGAAGTGTGCGTAGTATGTGGCTGGGATGAGGCGGTTGTTGTGATCGGGGACAAGGATAATGTTCCGGTCACCTGGGTTGTCGTCAAGTCGATTCCATCGCAAGAAATAACCATCGTAGCCGATGGTGTTGACGGGTTGGCCATAGCCTGGCGCGGGGGCGTTGACAGTGACGATGGGCGTTCCTCCTCCTTGACTGAGGGCGGCGGCGGCGACGTTTGCGTAGCTGCGGATCTGCGTAGAGGTTGTGTGGGTGGCCTGCTGGCCCACGCTGGTGGTGGCAGCGGCGGTATCCCCAAGGACTGCGCCCTGCTGCTGTGGTAGTCGCTGAGCATCTCCGACAGCTGGCGTTCTCGACGGGCTCCATGTGGCATGCCCGTCACCAATTTGTATGGGAGTGTTGCAAGTGCCGCAGAAGTTGTCTGAGCTGAGTGGGTGGTCGGCGTAGTCTGAGTGCAGGCTAGGGACTGGAGAACTTCCGCCAGAAGCTGGTCGGCCTGTTGCTCCCGGCTGAGGGCTGGTTGAGGAGTCGCGAAGCGAGCTGGTGTCGCCATCTGAGCTGCTGCTGGCCTCGTCGCTGTCAACGACGGTGAGTATGCAGGCGGAGAAGGGGACCTGGAT
Organism: Russula sp. MG48; assembly: GCA_003313725.1. NCBI lineage: Eukaryota > Fungi > Basidiomycota > Agaricomycetes > Russulales > Russulaceae > Russula > Russula sp. MG48. The sequence goes on from QLOS01011663.1 coordinate 3,947, forward strand.
GGCACGGGGGCTGCTGTCATTCTGAGGGCTGGTCGTCGTCGTAGGGGTCGGACTGGTAGGGCCGTTGCTGCCTTTCTCTTGGAGCCGCTGGTCTTGTTGTGGGCCATCTGTGGTCATGGAGAGCGTGGAGTAAGCTGGTGGTGGAGATGGGGTGTGGAGAGAGCGAAGTGGTGATGTTCCTGCTGAGCTGAGGGTGGTCCTTATAAGCATTTTTTGAATTGCGGTGGAGTTTTCTCGGTGATACTTGAGTACTAATTTTAGCGCGTGTTTCAGATTGCTGCGTGGTTCCCATGTGTCTTCTGCTGCGGAGTATCCTTTCCATCTGATGCGGTACTGAGGGGTTTTCGCCTTTCCATATAGGCGGTGGTCTAGAATGGCCTCGACTTCGTACTCTGCTTCTCCGTTGATGACATCAGGAGGCGGTTCTTTGAAGTTCCGGCCGTGTTCGGGGGTCTCTACATATGGGGTCAATAAACTGGCGTGGAAGACGTCGTGGACTTTTCTGAGTTTCCACTGTGGTGGTATTGCGACTTGGTATACTACTGGGGAGATGACGTTGGTGATCATGAATGGGCCATATCGTCTGGCTGCGAGTTTGGCGCTTGGCTGCGTGACTTGGATGTTCTTCCCTTCCAGCCAGACCTTCTGTCCTTTCGTGAATGGCCTATACTTGGATCCTTTTCTGCTCGCAACCATGTTTTGGGCGTTAGTGATGGCCGTCTGTGCTGCGGCGCGGGCTTCCTTGATGCGATCAAGTCGCTCGTTGATGGACGGTATTTTCTCGGATCTTGGGGGCTGATGAGCGCGCGGGATGTGTCCTAGTAGGAGTTCGAATGGGGCTTTCTTAGTGGTGCTGCTGGGCCATGCGTTGTGGGTGTACTGGGCGACGGGTAGCAAGGAGGCCCAGTCATTCTGTTGGTGGTTAACATAGATGCGCAAATACTGTTCGAGCCACTGGTTTGTCCTTTCTGATTGTCCGTCCGTTTGAGGGTGATAGGCTGTGCTGATGTTCTGGGAAATCCCGAGGATCTTGCACAATTCCTTTGGGAAGTGCGAGGCAAAGTGCGTTCCTTGATCACTGATGATCTTTCGTGGAATGCCGTGATGTGGAAAGACGTTCTTGGCGTAGAGCACGGCTATCTCCGGTGCGGTGCTGGCCTCGTTGCAGGGTATGAAGATGGCTGCCTTGGAGCAATCATGATCTGTGACGGTGAGGATTGAGTCGAAGCCTTGCGATTTAGGAAGTTTGACGATGAGGTCTAGCACCACTGTCTCGAATGGTAGGGCTGTGGCGTTCGTGGTAATAGGTACGATGGGTGGCGCTGGTTTGGTTGTGTTGGCTTTCGTGGCTTGGCAGGTGGCGCATCCTTTGATGTAGGCGAGGACTGTTTGTTTCATGTTGGGCCACCAGTAGTTTTGCGCGATCATTAGGCATGTCTTGAGGATTCCTGGGTGGCCGGCGGTCTGTGAGTCATGGTGAAGGGAAATTACTCCCCTCCTAAGGCTGTTGTCTGCCACGACAACTAGGCGACTGCCGTGCCACCAGGCTCTGCCAGGCCGGCACTCCAATGGGTAGGTCTTTGCCCACGTGCTAAGAGTGGTCTCGTGGTCTTTTTGTCTGCTGATGACGTCATCCTCCATGTCCACTGCCTCCGCGGCATTAGTGAAAAGCTGTTCGGGAAGCGTGATGACTTCTTCGTTGTTGGAGCTGGCATCGTTGAAGTCCGGCTGGCGGGACAGGGCGTTGGCCCTGTTGCTTGCGCCGGGGCGGTGGACTAGGGTGACATCATAGTCTCCGAGGGTCAGTATGTAGCGCGCTATGCACCTATTGATTTTCTGGGGTGAGCGATAGTACTGGAGGTTTTTGTGGTCTGTGACGACCACCACTTGGTGTTGCACGCCCATAAGGAGGTGGCGCCAGTGTTCCAGGCCTCACACGATGGCGAGGAACTCTCTATCCCATATGGGATAGTTGCGTTCTGCGGCTGTGAAGGTTTTCGAGTCGTAGCCCACTGGGCGTCGTCTGCCCTGGGCGTCGCATTGGTATAGGATGGCACCTGTCGCATTCTGAGAGGCGTCTACTTCTAGCTCATAGGGGCGTGTTGGGCTGGGTTGCCAGAGGACTGGATCGCTGGTGACAATGTTGATCAGTTTATCTACCGCGTTTGTGCATTCGTCAGTCCAGACGAAAGGTACACCTTTCTTGAGGAGGTTGGTGAGAGGCCTGGCGATCTCCGCAAATCCTGGGATGAATGGTCGTTGGTAGCCTAGTACCCCTAGTGTAGATCGCAGCTCCTTGACGCTCTTGAGGACTCTGGGCCATTCTCTTATTCCCGTGAGTTTGCTGGATTCTATGCGAAGCGATTCGCCATCAATGATGAGTCCCAAATACTCGACGCGCCTTTGTTCGAAGAGGCACTTCTGTGGCTTAAGGAAGAATGACTCTGCTTCAAAGAGGTCCAGGAGCTCGTGCACAATGCGTCTGTGTAGCTCGAGGTCGAGGGGCGTGGCGATCAGGATGTCGTCCATGTAGACGAACACCATCCGCGGGTATTTCAGCTTTAGAGGGCGCAGGAGCTGGTCCATGACTCTTTGGAAGGTGCTTGGCGCGTTGCACTGGCCAAACAGCATTACTTTTGGCTCAAAGAGCCCTTGCGGCATTTTGAAGGCTGCTTTCCATTGGTTGCCTTCCTTGATACGGACGTTGTGGTATCCCCATCGAATGTCGAACTTGGTGAACAGGGCACAGCCCTCAAGGTTCCTGGTTAGTATGGAGATGTCTGGGAGCGGATACACGTCACGGATAGTCCAGCTGTTCAGCATTCGGTAGTCTTGCACTGGTCTTAGCGAGCCATCTTTCTTCTTGATGAAGAAGAAGGGCACTGCGTAGGGTGACTTGGACAGCTGGATGTATCCCTTTTCCAGGTGTTCCTGGATCCACTTATCTGCTGCCAACATTTCTTGTGGGTTGAGCGGATAGACTTTGCAGTCTAGGATTGTCGGTGCGTCTGGTTTCAGGGTAATGGCATGATCGTCTTCCCGCGCCGGCGGGAATCGCTGGGCTTCCTCTTCTGAGAATACGCGCCAGTGTCGCTGGTACTCTGGGGGCACATCCTGCACTGTGGGCGCCGTGCGTTGCTGGTGGGCCTTGATAGCCCATTCCTGCGCTATGTTGGTGCGGTTAATCCTGAGGACGAGCGTGTCTCCTTCCTCCCACTGTCGCGCCTTTAGTGTGGCCCCTAGCAGCTGCGCGTACCTCATTAGGTTCTTTGGGGGATCCGGGGCTCTCCTGCTGGTGATTTTGGCGGTAAAGGGGTCGCCGCCAATCTGTCCCTTCGACCAGTTAATCTGCGGATTGAAATGCTGCAGCCATGGGAATCCTAATATGATGTGGTCCCGTCCTAGATTGGCAATGTAGAAGCGCTGTACGCTTTCATTCTTGTTTCTTGATACAAGCAGGTCGCAGTAGCTTATTACTCGACCGCTGCGATTTTCAGTGCCATCTACATTGTAGAGCAGTCGCGGTTCCTTTAGTTTGCGAGGAACCAGGCGCAGCCGTCGCACCGTTTTCTGGTCTATGAAGTTGTCCGTTGCCCTGCTGTCTACGAGGGCTTTTTCCTTGGCCTTCCCATTCGTGCTCGAAAAGAGAATATCAACATTAACGCTATTCCGATGAGACACGTACATGGTACATATGTGCGAAGCTCGGTCCCAGGCCGATAGATCGAGCTTCTTTAAAAATCCAAGTCTTCAGTAAGTATGGTATCATAAATGCCTCGTCGCTCTTCCGTCGTCATAGAGCGTATCTGGGTGACGACATCGCTAGTCGCTGTTTGGGAGCTTGTCTGGCTCGCACTATCGCTAGGTGCAAGCTCTTCTTTTTGTATTTCCGCAACTCTTGACGTGCGCGGTGGTCTCGTGGCTTGCTTTTTGCAACACTTGTTCGCTGTGTGTCCTACCGTCTTGCAGTAGAAGCACTTGTTTTCTTTGCGGAGCTGCTGGCGTTCCTCATCAGTGAGGGGTCCCCCCATGCGGGGCGGTGCGCTTGTCTGCGCTGCGTCCACATCCATGGGTGCGTAGCCATCGTTCTTTGGCTTCGTGGTCGGCTTGCTCTGTGTTTTGAAGAAGGTGGGGCGTGGGATGAAGCGTCCCCTTTGCGGCGCTGGCCCCAGGTCTGCGTCAATCTGGGCCCGCCTGAGTACTTCTTTTCTCGCTGCCTCTTGCCAATCTTCGATGGTTGTAGGGATATTTTCGCGGTTCATGACACTGAGGGCGATACCTTGTCGAAGTCCTCTCTTGAACTTCTCCAGGGTTCCTTGGTCGCCCATCGTCCAGTTTGAGGATAGCACGTAGTGGTTGAACGATGCAATATACCCATTGATATCATTGCCCTGCATTTGTAGGGCCATAAGCTTGTTGTAAGCGTTCTGGGCCTTGGCTGTGTCTGTGAAGTGGGTTTTGAAGTTGGCCTCAAAGCTATTCCAGAGGGTTTCATCATTCTCCTGGATTCTGTTGATTGTGCGCGTGGTTTTTTCTATAAGGCTGGCAGACTGGGCGTCTCCCCAGTCGTCTACGAGTGGTCCCCTGATGAAGGATAGGGCGAGCGCCACTCTAGCGTATGGGCTGGTCATGTTTTCGTCAGCGCGGTTCAGGATCCTATAGAGCCTGAACTCTCTTAGGAAGTTTTCGCTTTTGGCACGGTCTCCTTCAAAGGTCGTGGGCTCCTTTCCTTTGAGCCGTCCATTGGTTTGTGCTGCCGCGGCGGCGGGTGCTGGTGCGGCCATTACTGGTGGATTGGGTGGCTGGAGTATCGGTGGTGGTGCTGTTGGTTGTGTTGCCACGTGCGCGATTTGTAGTAAGTGCGGGGTTGCGCCCGTTTCTTGTTGAAGCGGGTTACTTCCTTGTAGCGTTGCTACGTCCTGGAGTCCTGTACTCAGGAACTCTTCTATTGGTGTGATGACTTGTTGACTGGGTCCTGGAGTAGGTTCTTCTCCTTCGTCTGCGCTTTGGAAGGAGGATGCGTTAGCACTTGGAGGATCTACCTCGATTGCTTCTGGTGACTCCGGCCTGAGAGAGCTGTGGCCTAGTCCTGTTTCGTTGACGTTTTCTCGATCAAGGAGTCCCGCGAGGCTGGTGACGTAGCTTCCTTGATTGTGGTCGAGGATGTACCAGTCGTCGTTGATATACTTGATTGGTCTTTCGACAATTCCTACCACGGTGAAGAGGCGGATGTGGTAACACCAATGGGTGTTCTGTTGGTTGCGCCGCCAATAGGCTTCGCCTTTGATGTAATCTGGGAGGTCGTCCTGGGTTCTGACAGGGACTCTGGTGAGTGCGTCTGCGCGGATGTCAGCTCTGATTATCTCCAGGGTTACTCGTCTTCCTTTTACAAGGGGAAGCCTGCTGCCTCGAAGTAGGCGTTAACAATGTGTTCGAGCTCTAGCGCGAATGCGTGGATCTCTAGGAGGATGCGGTCCAAGAGTACGTGGGTGTCACTGTACTCCCCTACACATGTGTACTGACAGACGCGTGCGTGGGTTTCAACGTCGTTCTGTGCCCGGGCGAGTTGTCTTTCGGTCCAGGCGAGGGCGTCTGCTAGTTGATCGGGGTCAACTTCTGCTGGTGTGCGATACCTATGGGTCCTGCGCTGTCTCTCCAGAGCGTTGGATGAGGAGTGTTACGATCTCCCTTGCGGACTGCGGACCGTTCCCCGTTCGTGTTTACGCCCCTATGCTTACCCTTACTCCGTACGTGACCTGGACTGACTCCCGCTTGCTTACTGTACGATATGACGCCTGTGGAGCATGCGTGACTCATGTGGAGCGATGTGGCCATCGCTCCACTACTATACTTAGCTCCGGATCTTGGACTGACTCACTACCCTCGTTATGACTCAGGTAGTAGTTAGCACGTGCCCACCTGTAGCTCCCTATATAAGGAGCCCCCTTTGCGCCAGTCAAGCCTTAAGCTTGACTTAGTTTCCTAATCGAGACCTGACCTCGCTTCCACTCTTGAGCTCGTGGCTCTAAGATGCTTCCCATTGCCCTCTTACCTCGCCTCTGCCTTAGTGCTCGCGCCGCACTACCTTGCTTTGCTCCCACACCCCCCTAAGTCGGCTGCAACGACTTAGCTTTGAACCTTGAAGTCACGAGCGCCCATGACTTAGCGGTTCTACTCCGAAGAGTCTGCTTCGCTCTTACATCACCGAGACCACTGAAAGTGTCTCGCTTGGAACCACGTGCTCATCGCCCTCGCACGTGTTCGCTCTTGCCACATGCCTAAGTTGCACAAGTCGTGCCCACAGCCCCTCGAGCCGTAACAGGAGTAAGAGGGCGAGTGCTGCTTCAAGGGCTACAAACTCGTCTTGCCACTCTTTGTATACTTGGTCGAAGACTATTACTTCGATTTGGAGAGATCGGTGGAGTTCTGTGGGTCTTGTCACACACGTGACAGGGCAAATGAGTTCGTGTTGGTCTGCTGCTTGGTTGATTTGTTGACCCCAGCTATCAAGGACAAATTTTCGTTCGTAGAGGTGTCCTAGACGACGGAGGTATTCGTCGTATGTGTTGACTTCCAGTGTCGCTGCGAAGTGTGCAGGCTTCCTTGCTATACCAGGTATAGTCTTTTTACTGTGTGCCGTGATATGGGCAGTACTGGCTTCTGCAAAAGTATGCGTGTAAGCCCGCATGTCTTTCTTGACAAGTTTTGTGTTTCGCTGCTCCTGGGATGAATTCTATGGCGTCGGCGGAGGCTAGTATCCGGAATGTGTGGATCGTGGGTGGTCTAGGATAATCTTCTTTCAGGTGAGTTCTGATGTGGTGGTGCACCATCCACAACGGTGAAGGAAGCTTGACTTATGTTATGGCTTGATGGGCCGGTAGCACGACTTGTGCGATGCGAGACTGTGTGCGAGACGCGTCACGTGAGTATGATGCGTGAGCACGTGCCTATGTGCGAGTGACTGAGTGCGAGTTGCTTGAGCACGAAGGTAACGTGACCCTTCCCACATGACCGCGGGGATGACGAGTGACTTGGAGTAAACGCGAAGTAGATAGGCGTCTAGATAGGGGTGATATCTAGGGATGCGATCCAGAGCTGAGTCTTACAGCGACTCAGAGAGGCGTGTGAGATGAAGCGAGTTCTTACTGCTCTCAGAGGGCTAGACCACGTCTGAGAGAGGAAGCAGGGATGAGGTTCAAGACTTTAGTCAATTGCAAAACTAAGTCAAGCTTAGGGCTTGACTGGCGTAAACTAGAGCCCTTATATAGGCTTTACAGGAGAGGTCACATGCTACTGCCATCTGAGTCACAACAGCGATGCAGTACAGCCTAGATGTGACATAGGGTCACATCTGTGAGTCATCGTAAGTATCAGCCAATAGCGTAAGTAGAGCGCACAGCAGAGGGCTGTGCCATATCAGTATCAGTCACGAGTAACGTGAGGCAGTATCGTATGAGCGCAGCCTGGTCACAGGCTGCGCTGCCAAGCCGGATCACATCAGTCATCGCAGGAGTCATGGTAGGTGAAAATAGATAGTCCGGGCCATAGTAAGCGTACCAGAGATCGTAACAGGTTTGCATGAAGGATGCCTGCATGAGCTAGTGGTTGAAAACCTCTCGCCATCAGTCCTTCTGCCTCAGCAATCCAGAGAGAAATGTACCCTGTCCATGGGAAGAATATGTAGCACTTCATGTCCGCTGATATGGAGAGGTGTCACTGCGACGTGAGAGATAATACCTGAGGGTTCGATAATGACCAATGGTGCAAATTCCTTCCTGCACAAAAAGCCACCAGCGAAACCAAATTGTCTATACATTTGGTCGATTTTGTCGAGCTCTAAGCTGGGTTGAAGAGTAGCGTAGGGTCGCACACAGAGGTAAGCAGATAG
>QLOS01011667.1:0-29775 GCA_003313725.1 Russula sp. MG48
CGCCTGCGCGCGAGAGGTATACAGACCTCTTACCCTCGAGGCCTCAGTCACCAGTGTCGCCTATGCCCCCTCCATCGCCTGTGGAGGTACGCTCACTCGGTGGGCGTGACACGCACCCTCTTCACAAAGTTCAACATCTGCTGGGGATACCACAATGTACGCATCAAAGAAGGAGATCAATGGAAGGCAGCCTTCAAAATGCCACAAGGACTCTTCGAACCCCGTGTTATGCTCTTCGGACAGTGCAATGCCCCAAGCACCTTCCAGCGAGTCATGGACAGACTGCTCTGCCCACTAAAGCTCAAGTACCCCAGTGTTACGATTTCAGATCTAACACCCAGTTCACCCTAACCCCAGCATGCGAACAAGAACAAAAGCCAACCAAGGACAAGTCGTGAAGCCGTACCACGTATCCGGCTCGACAACAGCAAAAGGCATCAGACCCAGCCCGACCGGCCCGACGCCAACCGACTTATGACGTAGAGCATTCCGTCATAGGGTTTCTAGACCAGTCCAGGAGATCCCCGATCATGATATGATCCGTACCCAAGAATAGACCAAGACCTATCTATAGGACAGGAGTCAACAGGAGTCATACCCGCAGCAGCACCGCATCACGCGCAGTGATGCCAAGGCAAGCACAGCGTCACATCAAGCACAGCACCAGCATTGGTTGTGACACACAGGTAACGCTGTGACACACAGGGAGTATAGCCCTTATGATCCGGACACTATTAATAGCACCATGACTCATTACGATACAGCATTGTGACTGATACGATACAGCCTCGGTGACTCGCTAGCTGCGCATGGTCAGTGCGCAGCTATAGATAGATTGATTCTCAGCTTCGGACCCAGCTTAGCTAGAGTATATAAGATGTACAGTCTTCGGTGGGAAGTCCCCATCCTAGACTTCGTTGAACATCCCTCAGAAAGCACTCCTGAGGAATACAGCCAAAGTTCTAGTTGACATCCCGCTCGACCCCTCGCTCGATCCCTCGCTCGTCCTCTCGCACATTGAGGAAGCATTCTAGCTCATCGACCTTGTCAACTAGCATCGCCTCTAGCGATCCAAGCGGCAGTCTTGCACTCTGCCATGTAGTCTCTAAGTCGAATGTATACGACTTAGCTCACCGGCAGCGCACTACCATATCGGGTAGCACTCAAGGCGCTCTAGGAACCCCATTCAAGATCGACTACCACGCTGAGTAGCATACTCAGCTCACCTTAGGTCGCACGCCGCCACTGCTTACCATCAGCGTTCGTCGTCAGCAGAAAGAAACAAGACTACAATCCAGGGATTCGTAACACCCAGGATGATTTTCGTCTACATGGACGACATCCTCATCGCCACACCCCTGGACCACGCCCTGCACTGACAGATCGTCCATGAACTCCTGGACGTCCTAGAAGAAGGATCTTTCTTCCTCAAACCGCAGAAATGCCTCTTCGAGCAACGCAGGGTCGAATATTTGGGACTTGTGATTGACGGGGAATCGCTACACATTGAATCCAGCAAACTGAAGGGAATCAAAGAATGGCCCCGCACCCTCACCAGCGTTAAGCAACTGCGATCCACTCTAGGAGTATTAGGATACCAACGCCCCTTCATCCCAGGCTTCGCAGAAATCGCCCGCCCACTCACCAATCTGCTAAAGAAAGGAACCCCCTTTGTCTGGACAAACGAATGCTCAGCCGCTGTGGATAAACTCATCTGCATCGTCACCAGCGACCCCGTCCTCTGGCAGCCCAGCCCAGCATGACCTTACGAACTCGAAGTAGATGCCTCCCAGAATGCCACAGGAGCCATCCTGTACCAATACGACCCCCAGGGACATCACAGACCAGTAGGATACGACTCCAAGACATTCACTGTGACCGAATGCAACTACCCCATCTGGGACAGAGAGTTCCTCGCCATTGTTCGAGGATTAGAACACTGGCGCCACCTCCTCATGGGCGCACAGCACCAGGTCCTCGTCATCACGGACCACAAAAACCTTCAGTATTACAGGTCCCCCCAGAAAATCAACCAGAGGATCACCTGATACATCCTCACACTAGGTGACTACGACATCACCTTGGCCCACCGCCCGGGGGCAACCAACAAAGCTGACGCCCTCTCCCGCCATCCGGACTTCGATAGCGCAGGAAGCGACAATGAAGATGTCATCGCCCTGCCCCCACACCTCTTCGCTAACGCCGCAACTGCCATAGACCTGGAAGACCGCACCCTAGCAGCCCAGAAAGATCACCAATCTACGCTCACCACATGGGCCTCTACCTACCCCCTGGAACGCCGTCCCGGAGGAGGGTGGTGGCATGCCAATCACCTGGTTGTCGTGGCAGACAATGACCTTAGGAGGGGGGTAATTTCCCTCTACCATGACTCAGCAACAGCCGGACACCCGGGCATCCTAAAAACATGCCTCCTCATCGCCAAAGACTACTGGTGGCCCAACATGAAACAAACGGTCCTCGCCTACGTCAAAGGATGTGCCACCTGTCAAGCCACCAAAGCCAACACCACAAAGCCAATGCCACCCTTCATGCCCATCACAACCAATCCAACCGCCTTGCTATTCAAGACAGTCGCCCTCGACCTCATCGTCAAACTGCCCCCATCCGATGGCTTCAATTCCATCCTCACGGTAACGGACCATGACTGCTCAAAAGCCGCCATCTTCATCCCCTGCAGAGAATCTATGACAGCCCCAGAAATTGTGACACTCTATGCCAAGAACATCTTCCCCCACTATGGCATCCCCCGGAGAATCATCAGCGACAGAGGGACACACTTTGCCTCGCACTTTCCTAGGGAACTCTGCAAATCCCTCGGCATAGAGCAGAACATCAGCACAGCCTACCACCCCCAGACAGACGGCCAATCCGAACGCACCAACCAATGGCTCAAACAGTACCTCCGCATCTATGTCAACCACCAACAGAATAACTGGGCCTCGCTCCTACCAGTGGCCCAATATGTCCACAATGCCTGGCCCAGCAGCACCACCAAGCAAGCACCGTTCCAGCTCCTCATGGGCCATGTGCCACACGCTCACCAGCCGCAAAGATCCAAGAAGATGCCGACACTCCAAGAATGCCTAGACCACATCCAAGAGGGCCAGCAATCAGCACAGACCGCCATCACCAACACCCAGACCCTTATCAGCTCCAGAAAGGGAGCACGATTTAAGCCATTCGCCCAAGGACAGAAGGTCTGGCTTGAAGGGAAAAACATCCACATCACCCAACCAAGCGCAAAACTTGCTCAACGACGCTATGGTCCCTTCGCTATCACCAGGATCCTCTCCCCAGTAGTGTACCAGCTTGCCATTCCCCCACAATGGAAGCTACGCCACGTCCATGACGTCTTCCATGCCAGCCTCCTCACCCCATATATAGAAACCAACGAACATGGCCCGAACTTCACAGAACCGCCTCCTGACATCATAAATGGAGAAGCAGAGTATGAAGTCAAGGCCATTCTAGAATACTGCCAATTTGGAAGAACCAAACAGCCACAGTACCGAGTCAGATGGAAGGGGTACTCTGCAGCAGAAGACACGTGGGAACCTCAGACGAACTTGAAACACTCCATGAACCTAGTCCACCAGTTCCACCGAGATAACCCCGCTGCAATAAGGAGAGCCTATATAAAGCATGCCCTGACCGCCCTCAAAGTTCCATCCCCCTCTCTTGCCTCCACCACTCCCAGCTCGCCCCCACCTGCCTACTCATCGCTCATGTCTGCCAATGGCTCGCCGAAAAACCAACAGCCTTCCCTCCAAGTCATCAACATCGCCGCAGCATCGCCACCCCCGACGGAGCCCGGGACCGAGGATGACCACTCGCAGCACCGCCCAGCAACGCCCTTCGCCACCCGCATATTCACCATCAGTGACAGCAGCTCTGACGACGACGACGACAGCAGTGGAGCAAGTGGACCAGATTCTGGATGAGATTCTCCTGCTCGTAGCAGTGCACCCATCCCCAGCCTCCACTCCGCCCCAGACCTCTCAGACCACCCACTCAGCTCAGACAACTTCTGCGGAGTCTGCAATGCCCCCATCCAGATTGACGACGGCCATGCCACCTGGAGCGCCTCCTCGAGCCTCACCTCAGCGCCTGCCAACCCCTCAGTACCTGCCGCTTCGCTCCCCCAGACTGGACTTCATTCGCCAGCGCCCACCAACCCCCACTTTAGGGCTGCGCCGCCCATTGGAGCCACCGTCTTTTCCGTACTTCCATCTGCCGACAATGACCTTGCCTGCACCATCCACTTTCTGCCACCGGCAGAGGTCCCTGCCCCCTCGTATTCTAGCTGACGCAGCTACGCAAACATCGCCGCCACCCCCGCCAGTCAAGGAGGAGTCGCCGCTGCCTCAGCAGCTCCACGCGCCCACGGTAACAGCGGCGGAAACCCAGGCCATGGTCAGTTGGGCAATGCGCTCGGCTACAATGGTTATCTCCTGCGATGGCATCGACTTGTCGACAATGCAGGTGAGTGGGACAATATCCTTGTCCCTGATCACAACAACAGACTAGTCCCCGCCACCTTCTACACCCACTTCACCTGCCTGGCCGAGCCCCTCGTCCTAGGACGTCTGACGACGACGTCCCCCATCTATGCTGAGCCCCTCCACACTAAGCCCCGCCCTGATGCTCACCTCCCAGACATAGATGACTGGGACATGACTACGCTGGAGGGCAACCACCAGTACCGCCACCATGTGGACTGCCTCATTGAGGCCCTCAATGACCTGGGGGTCGCCGCAGAAGTCCACCGCTACTGCCACCTTGTCCACAAGCTGCACGGCCAGATCGAGCAAGAATATCACCACCTTCTGGGCACCCCTCAGCACCGTGCCAACTACACCGCCCTTCAGCTAGATCGGGATGCGGACCTAGTATGCCGCCGCCACGCGATCAAAGACCAGCTGCGCGACGTCGAAGTACGCCTCCACAACGCCGCCATCAACTCGTGTATCGGGCCCAAGCTGGACCAGATCCTTGCACGCCCTATTCTCCCCTCCATGTCCTACTGGCTTCGGGGCCACCCTGCCACTCACCAGACCGACATCGTTGCCCAGCTCCCTGTTCACATCCCGCCTCACGTCCACTTCATGCATGAGCGCCCCCTCCCCGTCCGTGAACGTGTCGTTCACATGCTGCATCGCAAGCACCCCTGTCCACCTGAATCCTCCCCCGATGCCAACGATGCCAGCTGCACCCTGTCTGGTGAGCCTGCCACCTCTGACTAACAGCGTGGCAGCTGTTCCTTAGGGGAGGGCGTACTGTTACGATCCCCCTTGCGGACTGCGGACTGCTTCCCTGTCTTCTTACGTCCATATGCTTACCCCTACTCCGTGTGTGACTCAGACTGACTCGATAGTGCTTACTGTACGATATGACGCCTGTGGAGCATGCGTGACTCATGTGGAGCGATGTGGCCATCGCTCCACTACTATACTTAGCTCCAGATCTTGGACTGACTCACTACCCTCGTTATGACTCAGGTAGTAGTTAGCACATGCCCCCTTTGTAGCTCCCTATATAAGGAGCCCCCTTTGCGCCAGTCAAGCCCTAAGCTTGACTTAGTTTCATAATTGAGACCTGACCTTGCTTCGACTCTTGAGCTCGCCACTCTAAGACGCTCCCACTGCCTCTCCACCCCTGCCTAGTCGCCATGCTCGCTCGGCACCACCTTGCTTCGCTCTCACGCCCCTCTAAGTCGGCTGCAACGACTTAGCTTTGAACATTGAAGTCACAAGCGCCTGTGACTTAGCCATTCTACTCCGAAGAGTCTGCTTCACTCTTACGTCACCGAGACCACTGAAAGCGTCTCGCTCAGGACCACGTGCCCACCGCTCTCGCACGTGTTCGCTCTTACCACACACCTAGTTGCACAAGTCGTGCCCACGGCCCCTTGAGCCATAACAGTACTGTGGAGCACTGTGGAGCACTGTGGAGCACTGTGGAGCACTGTGGAGCACTGTGGAGCACTGTGGAGCACTATGGAGCAGTTATCTCTATTAGGGTTAGGGTTCACCATGGTACAATTTGCCACACTACCCATACCCACAGTCATCCTCATTCAAAGGAAATTAAAAATTAATTTTATTGGTTTTTTAAACTACATATACATTGTTATTAATGTGAACTAAAATACCCCCAAGCCTGCTAGACCAGGCATCATCATCCCTGTCGCCATGTCGCTGCTGTCATTGTCACGGTTGCAGTATCGCAGTCATTGTCGCCTGCAGTCATCATGGTCATCATCACCCGCAGTTGTCGCAATTGCGGTCATCAAGGTCGTGGTCGCGGTGGTTGAGGTGCAGTGGTCATGGATGTGGTTGCAGGCACAGTCAGGATTGTGGTTGTGGTTGTGGTTGTGGTTGTGGTCAGGGTTGGGGTCATGGTCATAGTCATGGTCGTGGTCGCAGTACAGTTGTCATGGTCATCGTCACAGTCGTCATTGCAGTGTCACAGGGTTGTGCCCCTGTCACTGTTGGTGCTGCTGCCATCGTCATCAGTTCCTGTAGATTAAGAGAGACTAGATAGATAAAAAAAAACTTGACAGAAAAAGAGATGTACCTTTGAGCTTGGGAGGCAATGTTACCCAAGCTCGTGTTACTGGGTCACGGTCACGGTCGTCACCATGCCCATGCCACCCCCAGAGGCTCAGGTGCCGGCATGGACTTGGGCAGCTCGATGTGGATCCTGCTGTCAGCGCCCATCAGGTTTGCACCCCATCCATTGCATCATGTCGCGTCGCACCTCTTCACTAGCTGTCATTGGCCGCATGGGTCAGTGATGGCACTAGCACAGGCGCATCCTGAGTGACGGGGTCGGGCTGGAGGTGGAGGTGGTAAAGCTATGAGGGAATAGTAAGGGTGCATTAGTAGTATGAATGGGAAAAAAGAAAAAAAAAAAGAAAGAAAAAGAAAAGGAAAAGGAAAAAACCATGCCCACAGCTTGCGCTTGTGGGCAAGAGGGGGTAGTGGCAGTGGTGTGGTGGTGTCATAGGGGCAAAACCACACCAGCCTCGCATTTACGAGCGAGGGGAGTGTTGGCAACGCAGTGGCAAGATGTCATATGTCATAAATCTGTGGGGGCTATGGTTAGTTAGGAATGATATGAACAAAAACAAAAAACATCCCCAGGTGAGCGAGAGGGAGGCGGTGACGTGGCAGCAAGGCATAGGAGGGGGTGGTGGTGTGGCAGCAAAACCACCCCAGGCTCACATTTGGGAGCGAGAAGGGTGTTGGTGACGTAGTGGCAGGGTATTGTGTACCTACAAGGTGATTGTCAGTTAGGAATGATACATGAAAAAAAAAGAAAAGAAAAGCCTTGAGCTGAAAGTTGGGGTGAAGTTGGGGTGTTTTCAAAGGGACCTTGAGGGATGAACATGAGTTGAAAAAGCTCTAAGTCGACTTCTCGCACTGTCACACTGACAAGCATTCATGTCACATTGTGACATGGCTGATGACTGGGCTCTTTTCCTGTTCAAGTTGTCGTGGATTTCGCTCCGAGTCATAGAGACTCTCGTATGGTTCGGTCTTGCTTCTTTCACCACTGCACTTGCATTAAGTTTCACAGGTAAGTAAGATAGTAGTCCTTATATGCTAACTATGTGTTCCAGGTACTCAACAATGGCTGGCCCCGGCACACACAAATGAGGGTAGCACGAGTGCGAACGAAGGTGTGTACGTGCACAACAACTGCAGCTGCAGCTGCGGCAATAGCATCAGCGGCAGGGGTGGGGGCTGCAGCGACACCAGCAATGGTGACAGCTCACCAGCGACAGCCGCGGTGATGACGGCAGCGACACCAGCAATGGCCACAGCGATGGCGGCGACACCAGTAACAGCCACAGCAATACCAGCAATGGCCACGGTGACACTGGCGACACTGGCGATGGTAGCGGCAACACCAGCAATGGCTGCAGCGATGACCGTGGCGACACTAGCAATGGCCATGGCAACGGCAGCCACTAATAACAGCTACGGCGACAGCAGCAATGGTGGCAACACCACCAATGGTGCGGCAACGGCGGTGACACCACCAATGGCACGGCAACGGCGGTGACACCAGCGACAGCGGCAACATCACGGCGACGGGGCGATATCGGCGGCGGCGACACTAGCGACAGCAGCAACACCAGCAACGGCCACAGCGATACCAGCAGCCAAGGTGATGGCAGCAACACCAGCAATGGCCACGGCGATGGTGGCGACACCAGCGATGGCAGCGGCGACACCAGCGAGCGGCAGCAACACCAGTGACGGCAGCGGCGACACAGGCAGCGGCGGCGGCAGCGACACTGGTGACACATGCAACGACGGCGGCAACACCAGCGATGACAGCGGTGACACAGGCAACTGCGGCAGTGACACAGGTGACACAGGCGACCGCGGCGGCAACACAGGCAACACAGGCGGCGGTGACACAGGCGACCCAGGCAACAATGGTGGCAACACAGGCAACTGCGGTGGCAACACCGGCAACACATGCGACAATGGCAGCGACACCAGCGACGGCAACAGCAACACAGGCGACACAGGCAGCAGCGGCAGTGGCGGCGGCGGTGGCAGTATGCATAGCAGCAGCATCTGGATGCTGGGCTGCTCAGCGTGGTGTAGTTTACATTGTCTTTATAGTACTTTTGTAATCTAGTTTTATTACACAACATCTAGAGCGCACAGCACGTGGGCATGGCCCGGTGACAGCACACAGCAACAGTGGCAGCAGCAGAAGCTGGCGCTGTGTGACAGTGGTGGAGGTGACACACATGGCACGTGGCATGGCAATGGCACGGACAGCAGCATCAGACAAGCTGCAAGTGGTGGAGGTGAGAGCACACATGATGTGGCACATGTGAGATTGTGAGATGTGGCCCAGCTGCCCAGTGGCATGAGACTGTACAGTGCTGTGCAGTGCTGTGCAGTTGGCCCATTTCTATGGCCAACTATGGCCAACTATGGGTTTACTGATAAACTATGGAATGCTATGGCCAACTATGGGTTCAGTGATACAACTATGGAATGCTATGGGGTGCTATGGGGTGCTATGGGGTAGGCCTATTGCTATGGCTAACTATGGGGGTATTGCAGGTTCGCTGATGACTGGGTGTACCTCCACTGGCAATGGAGGGGGTGTAGGTGAAGCTGGTGACTGAGGATGCGAGGGCAGGAGGTCTGTGTACCTGTCACATGCAGGTGTGCTCTTGTGATGTTGGATAGAGAGCTTTCCCTTGCCTTTGAGCATACGCTGAGGCTCTGCAAGGGGTGAGCAAAGTCTGGCAATTGACCAGAGGAACAGTGGTTCACAAGCGAGAGGAGAAACAGCTAACTGGCTTGAGATTACAAGAGAACAGACTTAGGGTCTGTCCTAGGCATTCAGTGCAATATAAGTACATACAAGGGTGACTCATAGGGAGTCAGGACAAGTCATAGTGTCCCTAGGACACTGCTACTAGTACCTAGTCATACAGAGTCACAACATGTCATGAGTCAGTAGGTACTGAGGCAGCACATGCACAGAGGCATGCAAATGTAGCACTAGTGGGTGCACGTCAGTCCCAACAGCCCATCAGGCCAAGTGGTAAGTGTACAGAGCAAAAGAGGAAGGCATGAGCGGAGTCATGGGCTGTAGGGGCCTGGCAGTCCATAGGTGAAGCTCAGGAGGCAGTAGGTAGTAAAATAAAAGGAAAATGGAGCATACAGAAGCAGCAGAGTGTAACAGCCCCAATGCTCACCTCCCAGACATAGATGACTGGGACCTCCTGGCCTTGGAGGGAGCCCATCAACACCATCACCACATAGACCACCTAGTGGCCAAGCTGGGTGATGCAGGGGTTGTCACTGAGATCCACCGCTACCACACCACCATCCACCAGCTCCATTTCTAGATCAAGCAAGAGTACCACCACCTACTCTTGATACCACAGCATTGGGGGGATTACACCACTGACCAGTTATCCAGGGACACCAAGCTAGTACATCACCGCCACAAGCTCAGAGACAAGCTTCAGGGCATCAAGATCCGCCTTCATGACACTGCAGTCATGTTGCACATAGGGCCAAAGCTCAACCAAATACTGGCACACCCTATCCTCCCCTCCATCTCCTATTGGCCTTGCAGTAGACCTGCTACTCACAAGACCAACATCATGGCAACCCTACCAGTCCATGTCCCACCTCACCATCACTTCCTATCCGCACGTCCCATGCTGAGCCCTGCACCCATCCCCATCTGCCAGTGTGTCGTACACATGCTGTGCCACAAACACCCCTGCACTCAAGAGTTGTCACCCAATCAGAACAACGCCAGCCACACCCTGTCTGGTGAGCTGGCCACCTCAGACTAACAGCATGGCAGCTGTCCCTTAGGGGAGGGCGTACTGTTACAAACTCACCTACAGACTGCCTGGACCATTTTTCCTCTTACAATATTATGCTTACTCCTTGCTTACTGTACAAGATGACAACTGCTGACTGATACTGACTCACATTGACTCATGCTGACTGCTGCACTCCACAGTCAGCTACTATACTTAGCCTCTGACTCATCCCAGTACTATACTTAGAACAGACTGACTCACCATTGCTGTTGTGACTCAGATGGTAGCTTCTATGTTGTTCCATACAATTCCATAGCCTAATTGCATGTGATACCTATTATCACATGCAATGCTCCTGTAGCCCTATATAAGGGCCCTACTTTACAGTGGTCAAGCCCTAAGCTTGACTTAGTTTCACAATCGAGACCTGACCTTGCTTTGTCACTTGAGCTTGCCACTCTAAGTCACTTACCTTAAAGCCCCTTGCCTTTACCATTGCTCAGCACTCCTGCTTCACTCCCATGCCCCTCTAAGTTGGCTGTAATGACTTAGCTCTGAACCACTTCATCACAGACATCCTGTGACTCAGCATTCTACTCCAAAGACCTAGCTTATCATCTTACATCATCGAGGCCACTGGAAGTGCCTCACTCAAGATCATGTGTCAGTCACCCTTCCACATGATCACTTGCTTATTCGTCTTAGGTCCTGTGCCACCTGCTATTGCACATGACTCATCGTCAGTATTCTTCAAAGTTGCACAAGTCGTGCCCAAGGCCCCTCAAGCCTTAACACAGTGGTGGGATGGTGGCAGTGGCAGTGGCGGCAATGGCAGGGGTGGTGGCAATGGCAGTGGCAGCAGCAGCAACAGCAGGGGCAGCAGCAGCAATGGCAGGGGTGGCAGCAGCAATGGTGGGGGTGGCAGCAGCAATGGTGGGGGCAGTGGCAGCAATGGCAGGGGCAGTGGTGTAAGGATCGCTCCTGGCCTGTGCATGAAAGCCACACTTCCACACGCTTTTACACCTCTTTGCACCACTTCCACACTCAGCCCCTCAACACCTCGCAACCGCACACCTCCCACACCACTTTGTTACAACTCTCAAAGCTCACCACCACTTCCTGCGTCCACATTGATAAGTACTTTACTTGTGGATCCCACTATCACTTTTCTCCCATAATTGTCTCACCTCTCGTATATATACCTTGTATCCTGGCCTCATAATCATTATCATTCCCCTCGCATTTCTCTCTTCTAAAGCACTCAGCGTGATATCAGAAAGCCTCTCAGCCGTTTCCGAAGCCACCTAAGCTAACCCAAGCACAGTGTCTTCAAATCTCTAAAGCCTCTTCCCTTGTTACGCTCACGCTCCACCGTATGCTTTATTTCTTTTCATCTTTACCACCTACTGCTCTCTACGCCTCGCCTATGGACTGCCGGGCCCCTATGGCCCATGACTCTGCCTGTGCTTCCCTATCTCGCTCTGTACGCTTACCACATGGCCTGACGGGCTGTCGGGTCCGACGTGCATCCACTAGTGCTACATATGCACACCTCTGCGCATGCGCTGCCTCGGCATCCACTGACTCATACTATATGATGACTCCAGATGACTGTGTACTAGTAGCAGTGTCCTAGGGGCACCATGACTCATTCTGACTCCCTATGAGTCACATCTCCATGTACTTATATCGCCCAGTTCACCTAGGACAGACCCTAAGTCTGTTCTCTTGTAATCTCAGCTTGTGAACAGTTCCATTCCTTCCCTTGTGAACCATGACTCCTCTGGTCAATTGCCAGACTTCACGCATCCCCTTGCAGAGCCTTAGTGTATGCTCAAAGGCAAGGGAAAGCTCTCCATCAGACGTCACAAGAGTATGCCTGCACGTGAGAGGTATACAGACCTCCTACCCACGAGGCCGCAGTCACCCGCATCACCTACGCCCCCTCCTTCGCCTGTGGAGGTATGCTCACTTGGTGGGCGTGACATTAGAACAGACTTACCCAGCCAGCCAGAGGCCCCTGGCCCAAGTACCGTTGTGGAGTCACCAGTAGACCACAAGTTCAGGCCGTTCACAGTCACACTTTGTGTGGAAGATGATAGGAAGGAAGACCAGCGAGTCCTCTTCCTCCAGGAAGGATATGAGTCATCATCACACTTTGAAGGAACAATCCCGTGGATAGGGCATTACTTCCTCACCATCCTCCCAGGACGATCTAAGATTGCAGCGTACCCAATACACCACGTAGCAGGTGCCTGGTACGAAGTTGCATATGACAACAAGACTAACAAACACTTCACTTACGCGACCGCCAAGACACGCTTCCCATTGCTAGGGGAACCACTAGACCCACAAGACCCAGAGGACGACACTACTGCCTTCACTACTGATATAGGAGGAGCGCTAGAAGGCGCAGCACACCAAGAAGTTAGGGATCCAAGCCCAATCGAAGAAGATCCAGAACCAATACAAGTCATGAGCTCCCAGACTGTTACGCTCCGCTGCACACTGTACGCTTCATTTCTTTCATCTTGTACTACCTATCTCTTTCTTGCGCCCCACTTATGGACTGCCGGGTCCCTACGGCCCGTGACTCTGCCTATGCCTTCCCATTTCGCTCTGTACGCCTACCACATGGCCTGACGGGCCGTCGGGTCCGACGTGCATCCACTAGTGCTACATTTGCACGCCTCTGCGCATGTGCCGCCTCGGCACCCACTGACTCATATTGTACAATGACTCCTACTGACTGAGCGTGACTCTGTACTAGTAGCAGTGTCCTAGGGACACCATGACTCGCTCTGACTCCTCATGAGTCATTCTTGCATGTACTTATATCGCGTTGTACGCCTAGGACAGACCCTAAGTCTGTTCTCTTGTAATCTCAGTCCGTGAACGGTTCCCTTCCCTCTCTTGTGAACCACAACTCCTCTGGTCAATTACCAGACTTCGCGCGTCCCCTTGCAGAGCCTTAGTGTATGCTCAAAGGCAAGGGAAAGCTCTCCATCAGACGTCACAAGAGTACGCCTGCACGCGAGAGGTACACAGACCTCTTACCCACAAGGCCACAGTCACCAGCATCGCCTACGCCCCCTCCCTCACCTGTGGAGGTACGCTCACTCGGTGGGTGTGACATTAGAACAGACTTACCCAGTCAGCCAGAGGCCCCTGGCCCAAGTACCATCATGGAGTCACCAGTAGACCACAAGTTCAGGCCATTCACAGTCACACTCTGTGTGGAAGACGATAAGAGGGAAGACCAGCGAGTCCTCTTCCTCCACGAAGGATACAAGTCATCGTCACACTTTGAAGGAACGATCCCGTGGACAGGACACTACTTCCTCGCCATCCTCCCGGGACGATCTAAGATCGCGGCATACCCAATACACCACGTCGCTGGTGCCTGGTACGAAGTTGCATATGACAACAAAACTAACAAACACTTCGCGTACGCAAACGCCAAGACATGCTTCCCATTACTAGGGGAACCACAGGACCCAGAGGGCGACACTACTACCTTCAGTGCGGACATTGGAAGAGCGCTAGAAGGCACAGAACGCCAAGAAGTCAGGGATCCAAGCCCAATTGAAGAAGACCCAGAACCAATACAAGTCATGAGCACCCAGACCATTGCTCCCGCACACTATGCCCTCGCGGCAGGCCAGTCCTATGCAGACATCGCCAGAGTCAACCCACTTGCCCCAGCGGAACCCCACCCTGACATACCACGAGACAGGGAAGGTGGAGGACCGCCAGGAGGAGGCGGAGGACCACCAGGGGGAGGCAGAGGACCACCAGGAGGAGGCGGAGGTTACCCCGGGGGAGGACCACTCGGGGCAGGACCACCAGGAGGGGAGCCACCTGGATTCCCAGGATTCGACCTGGACGCCCCAGGACCACAAGGCGCGGACACAAAACTAGTTGGCCAACCTCCAGAACCCTTTAGAGGAGGCGAGGAAGGGCGCAAGCATGCTCGACACTGGATGCTGGACCTTGAGAACTACCATTTCTTGAACAGAAATGCCGCGGCCATCGCACAAGAAGACAACCGCGTCGCACACGCTCTCACCCTCATCAGGGGGCCGCATGTGGATGGATGGGCACGCCAACGCATGAAATGGCTGCAACAGGTCTCCAGAGGCATCATACGAGACCATCACCCCTGGGATTCTTTTAAAACCAGGTTCCTCCTCGATTACTCCGACATTTCTGCCCCCCAGAGGGTGCAGCAAGAGCTGATGGCAATCAAGATGCAGCCAGGAGAAGGCGTTGACAGCTACATCGTTAGGTTTGAAGAACTCGCTGAAAGGGGGAACCTCGAACCTAACAATGTCGCTGTCGTGTGGTACTTCTGGAAGGGCCTTAACCCTGGACTCCTCAAGGCCTGCCTCAAGGAAAGACCCGTCCCTATGACCTGGGAAGAGTGGAAGCATGCAGCACGCACCAATCACGTCCACTGGCAGATTGAACAAGGCATCCTAGCCCAGCAAAGGCAGCAGAACCCCTTCGCAGGAGCCCAGTGGACCCCTCGCCCCTTCTTTCCTTTCCCTACACGGGGTCCTCGCCCCCAGCAGCAACAACGCCACCAGCAGCCACTCCGCCCAAGTCAAATGGGACCAGTCCCAATGGAAGTAGATCGCCTCAGGGCCATGCTCAGCGACTCAGAGAAGGCCCGCCTCCAAAAAGAAGGACGCTGCTACCAGTGCAAAAAGCAAGGCCACATGGCACGCCAGTGCCCCCAAAGGAAGGCGAAAGGAGACCGCCCACGGGCCGCCAAAGCACAAGTAGCGCAGGGAGATGAAGAAGAGGACCCAGGAGACTTTACACTCTCCGTCCCTCAGGGGATGATGGGCCCAGAAGAAATTCTCAAGGCTATGGCCGCCCTTAGTGACGAACAGTATGGTCAGATGGGCCAGATGTGGGAGGGCCAGGGTTTTCCAAACGCCTGAATACGTCGGCCAGTATTTGGGCCATGTTCTGTCGTGATGTGTATCTACCAAGAATCAAATCATTGCGTATCCCAGCTCAGTTACACACCTCGACTGCCAAGGCCGAGCTCCCTGTCTTCATTGACAGTGGGGCAACAGAAAACTTCGTCAGCCCAACCTTCATCAAAAGAAACAGAATCGCCATGCTACCCCTCAAACACCCCAGAAAGCTGCGGAATGCAGATGGAAGCAAGAACAGCATTGGGGAACTCACCAGGTTCACTGAATTAGAAGTAATCACCGGCAAGAAAAGCCACATCCACCGCTTTTACATCGCAGAGCTAGGGGGAGACGACCTCATATTGGGCTACCCATGGCTCGCCGCAGTGAACCCTCACATCGACTGGACGAAGGGATGCATCGACCAAAGCATTGCCCTCCGCACACCAGAAGCATCACTGCTCCAGCCCACACCACCCGTACGAGTTGCAGGACTACAGGTGGACCTCCCGTCGTGTCAGCCCCTCTTAGAACCAGGAGACGAACTCATCATGCGCCTCTGCAAGGCTACCATCTCCCAACGCATTGCCGAAGAAGCACAACCAAAGGAAAAGAGGACATGGGACCAGATAGTACCAGCCCACTACCACCGCTTCAGCAAGATCTTCAGCGAGCAAGCAGCACAGCGCTTCCCTGAATCACGACCCTGGGACCATGCCATTGACCTTAAACCTGACGCCCCAGACACCATGGACTGCAAGATTTACCCACTCAACCCCAGGGAACAGGCCGCACAACAAGAATTCGTCAAGGAAAACGAGGGCCTGGGCTTGATTCGCCCCTCAGATTCCAGATATGGCTTCCCAGTCTTCTACGTCAAAAAAAAGAATGGGGACCTATGCCTAGTCATTGATTATCGAAAACTAAATGCCGTTACGATCCGCAATCGCTACCCACTACCACTGATCCCAGAACTAATCGACCGCGTGAGGGGACATGCACTATTCACAAAGATGGACATCAGATGGGGCTACAACAACATCCGCATACGCGAAGGAGACCAATGGAAGGCAGCCTTCAAGATGAACCTAGGACTGTTTGAACCAATGGTCATGTTCTTCAGCCTCACCAACTCCCCAGCAACCTTCCAGACCATGATGAACCAGATTTTCAAGGAACTTATCGATGGTGGCTACGTTACAGTGTATATGGATGACATTCTCGTGCACACACCTCTGGACTACCCCCTGCACCACCGTATCACTACCCAAGTCTTGGAGATCCTCCTCAAGCACGACCTCTACCTACGACCAGAGAAGTGCCTGTTTGAAGTCACAATGGTGGAATACCTAGGCATCATACTGGAAAAGGACCGCCTCAGAATGGACCCCGTCAAAGTCAAAGCGATCCTGACATGGCCCACTCCAAGGAATGTCCGAGATGTCCGTGCATTCATAGGATTCTGCCTCTTCTACCAATGATGGATCCCCAAGTTTAGCGAAATTGCACGCCCCATGAATGAACTCACGCACAAGGACGTCCCATGGGAGTGGACAACAGCACGACAGGCCGCCTTCGATGAACTAAAAGACCAGGTAGCCTCAGCACCGGTCCTCAGGCAACCAGACTTCGCCAAACCATTCTATGTGGACACAGATGCATCACAACATGCCTTAGGGGCAGTTCTGCAGCAAAAAGACGAGCAGGGACACCTCCATCCAGTCGCATTTCACTCAAAAACCTTCGATGCCACCCAACGCAACTGGGATGTCGCGGACCGAGAAGCCTTTGCAGTCCTGGATGCACTGCGCACATGGAGGGCCTACCTAGCAGGGAGCATGCATAAAGTCATCATACGCACAGATCACCGCAACTTACAATACTTCTTACGGCCTCAGAACCTCAACCGCCGCCAGGCTAGGTGGTCACCAGAACTCCAGGAGTATGATTACCAACTGGTACACGTCCCAGGCAAGCAACACATCCCCGCGGACTTCCTATCACGCCCCCCAGGAGATAAAGGAGAACATGACAATGAAAACATCACCCTGTTCCCACCAGAACGCGTCGCAACTCTGCAGTTTGCTGCCTTCCCTAAGGAACTGGCCAAGTGAAGGCAAATCCTCCAGAGATACCATGACCACCCCCTTGCGGGACACCCAGGTGTCAAGAATACACTCGCACTTCTGCGAAGACACTACGAAGGAGGGGAAGAACTCGAACGATTCACAAAGGAATACGTGCAGGGGTGCACCAAATGCCAAGAAACCAAAGCACGCACCACGCAGACAAAGGCAGCCCTCTTTCCAATTGACGTCCCTGCAGAAGAAGGGCCATTCCAAAGCATTTCCATGGACTTAATCACGGACCTCCCCCTCTTAGCGGGACACAATGCAATCCTCACCATTGTAGACCAAGGCTGCTCTAAAGCAGCGCGATTCCTTCCATGCTCGACCACAATCACAGGAGAGGGAGTGGCTGCACTGTACTTCCGCCACATCCTCCTATGGTTCGGACTCCCCAGATGAATCATCTCCGATCGTGACCCCAGATTCACATCACACTTCACGCGCGCACTGGCCCAGAGCATACATGCCAAGCAAAATATCAGCACCGCCTTTCACCCCAGGACAGATGGGCAGAGTGAACACGCCAATCAACAAGTAGAACAGTACCTACACCTCTGGGTCCCAGACCAACAGGATCAATGGGCATATTACCTCCCCATGGCAGAGTTTGTATACAACTCTTGGCCACACAACCGCACAAAACTCACCGCACACGAACTCCTCTTTGGCTACCAACCCCAGTGCGCAATTGACAACGACCCAACACACCCACCAGCAGTGCAGGACCGCCTCACACACATCCTAGACGCCAGGAAGCGCGCACAGAGACTTCTGAATGCGCCACCTAAGACAACAACACCCCGTTTCCAAAAGGGACAAAAGGTCTGGCTAGAAGGACGCCACATCAAAACCTACTATCCCTCTAGTAAGCTGGTGCCCAAACGCTTCGGGCCATTCAAAATCACATCTGTCATCTCTCCTGTGGCTTACCAACTGGAACTGCCACCATCATGGACGATTCATAAGGTGTTTCATGTGGATCTCCTAACGCCTTACCAAGAAACAAGCGCCCATGGACCAAATTACACACGTCCCCCACCAGATATCATTGAAGGTGCACCAGAATGGGAAGTAGAGCGTATTATGGGGGAGCACCACTGGGGCAAAAAGCGCGAACACCAACTCCTAATCAAATGGAAGAACTACCCACATGCTGACAATACATGGGAACCAGCCACAGGAGTGCACGCTCCAGACCTGGTCAGGGAATTCCATCAAAGAACCAAGACGCAGCGAGGCGCTGCAAGACCTAAGAGGGGGGTAATACACAGAGGGGAGGGACTCGCGCACGTCATTTCCACCCTCACCAGCCTGAGAGCACGACCAGCCAGGACAACAGCCACCGCCAGAAGTCCAGAATTGGTGCCAGACTCGTCGCGCACCTCTGTCTACTGTGCACGCCAAGCAGCATTGTCAGCATCGCTTCCTCCTACACCAGAATCAGAGTCAGAGACAACGCTTGCCACGTTCATTGCCACGTCCAGCACAGGGAGCCTACCAACGTTCTCGCCCGCCACGCAGCTCCCAGACTATCCTCTCACGCAGCTCCCCGAGTACCCTAATAGTAAGCTGCTTAGAAACCCAGCCAGGAAGCTGACGCAGGAAGGTTCCTGGCTTGAGATGGCACGCAATAAGACAGCTTATAAAACCGCAAAGAAACACCCCCAATCATTTTCTAACTACCCCCGTCCATTCCTCGCAGCTGTGGCTTCAGTCTACCCCAACGTCTTCCGTGCCTCCTCGTCCCCACAGAACTTTAACCCTGCCGCTAAACTCGCTGCTGCTCACCACCCTCGTCGCCCTCATCCTGCTTACATGTCTACCTCCTCTACTACGTCCTCCGCGCCCGGTTCCCCCATTTACCAGGGGGACTACAGTGATTTTACTGCCGCCATAGACCAACCCATCCCTGCCTTGGAGCCCCCGCCAGGCTCCCCCATGACTGACATTGAGCTCCCTCCCGTCATTGAACTGGGAGTCCTCGCAGCTAACCCAGACACCACCTCCTACCCTGATGACTACCAGTACCCTCCCCGCGGCCACTCCACCACCACCAACGTCCCTGGTCTCCTGCTCACAGACGCCATGGGGAACCCAGTCCCCGAAAACGAAGAAGAGGGACCATCCTTCGCCATTGACATGCGTGGGGTAACCACAGGAGAGGAAGTCATCCGCCGCCTCAATGCTACAGTGGCGGAGATCATTGACACCCTGGAAGATGAGGACATACGAGGCACTGTTATTGACGCCATGTCCTCGCTCCGCAGCCTTGTGGAGGGGGACTCGGCCCCGGGTACACCCTCCTGGAACCCTGCTAACATTCCAGATGAGTGGAGCCCTCTCGCGGCTATCGATGTTGAGGGCATCGCAGAGGGAGCAGAGGAACAGGATCACCCTGGGCACCCCTACCGCCTCAACCACCCCCGCAGCATCTACTACTACTCCCGGAAGATCCAGGATGGGTCTGGGGCCTTGGTGTTACGACTCCACGGGTCGTTCGTGGGCAATAGCGTATACCGAGCTACCACAGCACGAGGCAAAGGCAAGCCAAGTGGTCTTGAGACACGTGCAACGGCAAGCACGCGGCTGACTAAGCTGAGCTGATCACGTGAGGCGTCACGTGATCATGAGACAAGAGGTAAGACACGTGAGGTGGCTTGGTCACGTGAATGGCAGGGCAAGCGTCAGACGAAGGGACTACCGATGTGGCTCCCTAAGTGGACACGAGATGGAGTAGAGTCTTTACAGCAGACCCTAAGCGGCGTAAGAGGAGAGGGAACCCTAAGGCTGGCACTTAGAGGGGGGCTGGCAGGCAAGGCGAGACTGGCAGGAAATAGACTAGCTTATTGTGGATATAAGACTAAGTCTGAGATGGGGCGTCTCCATCTCAGCTGGCTACCTTATATACATGAGGGCTCTTCTATGTATGGTAAGGATCTCTCAGGCGGCACAGGCTGGCACTGGTTCTAAGTATAGTAGCTCCACAGAGTGGAGCGCGAGGCTGTATCGTACTGCTCCACATAGGGTGGAGCGCGAGTCTAGGCGTAGTGGGGCGAAGCGGAGTAAGGAGTCATAAGCTAATAATAGAAGTGGCAATAAGGGGGAATCCCTGGCATTAGGTGAAGGCGGTCTGGAACGGTCTAGACTGTGGAGTCATTCTCCATCAGCCACACGGCGAGTCAGTATAAGTCATAGGGCATCTATGGAGATCTCCGCCGGAGATCTCCGTCACGGCAAAGTCCGGTATCCTCTTGGCGGAATGCTCTACACCAAGGGCTTGAACTGGAATCTCGGGGCAACGGGCCGGTGGCCCGGGCGGCACGGCGGTCCGGATGGCACTGCGGACCGGTCTGGCTTTTGGCTACGGACGACGAGGGATGGCGTAGCACTTGGTCACCCCCAAGTACGTCGCCTTCATGTTTGGGGCTAAAGACCCAGTCATCCTAGCCACCATGGGGCGTGGCAAAGTCATATTCACCTATCCCCTCCATGCACGACTGGCACCCCATCATGCGCTGCACCCACTCCCCCGCCTCACACAGAGGCAAATCTCTATTTTCTCAGACGAAGGGGGGGACACTGGCTCCTTCTGGCACCACGTGGACAACACCCTCAAGGCAGTGGGAGACCCGTACCTCATTGGGGAAGTAGAACGCCTATGCACAGCGGAAATGGGGATGGACTCCCATGCAATTGATATAGAGATGGAGAAGCGACGCATGGCCGAGGCGCAACGCCTCCTCAAATGGCACCAGAGGAGGCTCAGTTACTACAAAGACCAGAGGCATCAAAGTGTGGTACGCCTCTCCAATGCCGATGCCTATAACGTCATTTTTCCCTACCTCACCACCATCCACGCCCCACTTGACACCCCAGAGGACCAGGTCCTCTCCTACTGCCCCTCCCCTGCGCTGCGCGAAGCCCTGGCCAAGGCTGGGCGTGGCAACACACAGCGCCCCGAGCCATGGACCCTCTCCCAGCGTATCTTCGGACGCCCCCCGCCTGGTGCACGATCCCTCCTTGAACGCATCACCCAGGAGGGCTCCCGCCTTGATCATGAGGCCGAAGGAGAGCCGGTGGCCGCGGCGGAGTATGACGCAGACGCCATGGACGCGTATGACTGGACTGACCAAGGTAGCAACTGAGGACAGTCACAGACTGTAGGAGAGGGGTGATGTTATGCTCCGCTGCACACTGTACGCTTCATTTCTTTCATCTTGTACTACCTATCTCTTTCTTGCGCCCCACTTATGGACTGCCAGGTCCCTACGGCCCATGACTCCGCCTATGCCTTCCCATTTCGCTCTGTACGCCTACCACACGGCCTGACGGGCCGTCGGGTCCGACGCGCATCCACTAGTGCTACATTTGCACGCCTCTGCACATGCGCCGCCTCGGCACCCACTGACTCATATTGTACAATGACTCCTACTGACTGAGCGTGACTCTGTACTAGTAGCAGTGTCCTAGGGACACCATGACTCGCTCTGACTCCTCATGAGTCATTCTTGCATGTACTTATATCGCGTTGTACGCCTAGGACAGACCCTAAGTCTGTTCTCTTGTAATCTCAGTCCATGAACGGTTCCCTTCCCTCTCTTGTGAACCACAACTCCTCTGGTCAATTACCAGACTTCGCACGTCCCCTTGCAGAGCCTTAGTGTATGCTCAAAGGCAAGGGAAAGCTCTCCATCAGACGTCACAAGAGTACGCCTGCACGCGAGAGGTACACAGACCTCTTACCCACAAGGCCGCAGTCACCAGCATTGCCTACGCCCCCTCCCTCACCTGTGGAGGTACACTCACTCAGTGGGCATGACACAGACCATTGCTCCAGCACGCTACGCCCTTGCGGCAGGACAGTCCTACACAGACATTGCCAGAGTCAACCCACTCGCCCCAGCAGAACCGTGCCCTGATGTACCATGAGACAGAGAAGGTGGGGGACCGCCAGGGGGAGGCGGGGGACCACCAGGAGGAGGTGGGGGACCACCAGGAGGAGGCGGAGGTTACCCCGGGGGAGGACCACTCAGAGCAGGGCCACCAGGAGGAGAGCCGCCTGGATTCCCAGGATTTGACCTGGACGCCCCAGGGCCACAAGGCACAGATGCAAAACTAGTAGGCCAACCCCCAGAACCCTTCAGAGGAGGCAAGGAAGGGCGCAAGCATGCCCGACACTGGATGCTGGACCTCGAGAACTACCATTTCTTGAACAGAAATGCTGCAGCCATCGCACAAGAAGACAACCGTGTCCCGCACGCTCTCACCCTCATCAGGGGGCCGAACGTGGATGGATGGGCATGCCAACGTATGAAATGGCTGCAACAGGTCTCCAGAGGCATCATACAAGACCATCACCCCTGGGATTCCTTCAGAACCAGATTCCTCCTCGACTACTCTGACATCTCTGCCCCCCAGAGGGCGCAGCAAGAGCTGATGGCGATCAAGATGCAGCCAGGAGAAGGTGTTGATAGCTACATCATTAGGTTCAAAGAACTTGCTGAAAGGGGGAACCTCAAACCTAACAATGTCGCTGTCGTGTGGTACTTCTGGAAGGGCCTTAACCCCAGACTCCTCAAGGCCTGCCTCAAGGAAAGACCCATCCCTATGACCTGGGAAGAGTGGAAGCATGCAGCGCGCACCAATCACGTCCACTGGCAGATCGAACAAGGCATTCTAGCTCAGCAAAAGCAGCAGAACCCCTTTGCAGGAGCCCAGCGGACCCCTCGCCCCTTTTTCCCTTTCCCTACACGAGGCCCTCACCCCCAGCAGCAGCAACACCACCAGCAGCCGCTCCGCCCAAGTCAAATGGGACCAGTCCCAATGGAAGTAGACCGCCTCAGGGCCATGCTCAGCGACTCAGAGAAGGCCTGCCTCCAGAGGGAAGGACGCTGCTACCAGTGCAAGAAGCAAGGCCACATGGCATGCCAGTGCCCCCAAAGGAAGGCGAAGGGAGACCACCCACGGGTCGCCAAAGCACAAGCAGCGCAGGAATACAAAGAAGAGGACCCAGGAGACGCTACTACACCTACGCTCTCCGTCCCACAGGGGATGATGGGCCAGATGTGGGAGGGCCAGGGTTTTCCAAACGCCTGAATACGTTGGCCAGTATTCGGGCCATGTTCTGTCGTGATGTGTATCTACCAAGAATCAAATCGTTGCGTATCCCAGCTCAGTTACACACCTCGACTGCCACGGCTGAGCTCCCTGTCTTCATTGACAGCAGGGCCACAGAGAATTTCGTCAGCCCAACATTCGTGAGAAGGAACAAAATCGCCACACTACCTCTCAAACGCCCCAGGAAACTACAGAACACAGATGGAAGCAAGAACAGCATCGGGGAACTCACCAGGTTCACTGAACTAGAAGTAATCACTGGCAAAAAGAGCCACATCCACTGCTTTTACATTGCGGAGCTAGGGGGAGACGACCTCATACTGGGCTACCCATGGCTCACCGCAGTAAACCCCCACATCGACTGGACGAAGGGAAGCATTGACCAAAGTATCGCCCTTTGCACACCAGAAGCATCGCTACTCCAGCCTACACCACCAGTACGAGTCGCAGGACTACAGGTGGACCTCCCATCATGCCAACCCCTCTTAGAACCAGGAGATGAGCTCATTATGTGCCTCTGCAAAGCTACGGTCTCCCAACGCATCGCTGAAGAAGCACAATCAAAGGAAAAGAGGACATGGGACCAGATAGTACCAGTTCACTACCACCGCTTCAGTAAGGTCTTCAGCGAGCAAGCAGTGCAACGCTTCCCTGGATCACGACCCTGGGACCACACCATTGACCTCAAACCTGATGCCCCGGACACCATGGACTGCAAGATCTACCCACTCAACCCCAGGGAACAGGCCGCACAACGAGAGTTTGTCAAAGAAAACGAGGGCCTTGGCTTAATCCGCCCCTCAGACTCCAGGTATAGCTTCCCAGTCTTCTACGTCAAGAAAAAGAACGGGGACCTATGCCTGGTCATCGACTACCGAAAACTAAACGCTATTACTATCCACAATCGCTACCCACTACCACTAATCCCAGAACTGATCGACCGCGTAAGGGGACACGCACTATTCACGAAGATGGACATCAGGTGGGGCTATAACAACATCCGCATATGCGAAGGAGACCAGTGGAAGGCAGCCTTCAAGACGAACCTAGGACTGTTCGAACCAATGGTCATGTTTTTCGGCCTCACCAACTCCCCAGCAACCTTTCAGACCATGATGAACCAAATCTTCAAGGGACTCATTGATGGTGGCTACGTTACAGTATACATGGACAACATCCTCGTGCACACGCCTCTGGACTACCCCCTACACCACCGTATCACTACCCAAGTCCTGGAAATCCTCCTCATGCATGACCTCTACTTACGACCAGAGAAATGCCTGTTCGAGGTTACGACGGTGGAATACCTGGGCGTCATACTGGAGAAGGACTGCCTCAGAATGGACCCCATCAAAGTCAAAGCAATCCTGACATGGCCCACTCCAAGGAATGTCTGAGATGTCCGTGCGTTCATAGGATTCTGCCTCTTCTATCGACAATGGATCCCCAAGTTTAGTGAAATTGCACATCCCATGAATGAACTCACACACAAGGATGTCCCATGGGAGTGGACGACAATGCGACAAGCCGCCTTCGATGAACTGAAAGACTGGGTAGCTTCAGCACCGGTCCTCAGGCAGCCAGACTTCACCAAACCATTCTATGTTGACACAGACGCATCGCAACACGCCCTAGGAGCAGTTCTGCAACAAAAGGACGAGCAGGGACACCTCCACCCAATTGCATTCCACTCTAAAACCTTCGATGCCACCCAACGCAACTGGGATGTTGCAGACCGAGAAGCCTTCGCAGTCCTGGATGCACTACGCACATGGAGGGCCTACCTAGCGGGAAGCGCGCACAAGGTTATCATACACACGGATCATCGCAACTTACAGTACTTCCTACGACCACAGAACTTCAATCACCACCAGGCTAGGTGGTCGCCAGAACTCCAGGAGTACGACTATCAACTGGTGCACGTCCCAGGCAAGCAACATGTCCCCGCAGACTTCCTATCACATCCCCCAGGGGACAAAGGAGAACACGACAATGAAAATATCACCCTATTCCCACCAGAACACGTCGCAGCCCTACAGTTTGCTATCTTCCCCAAAGAGTTGAACGAACGAAGGCAAATCCTCCAGAGATACCATGACCACCCCCTCACAGGGCACCCAGGTGTCAAAAACACACTCGCACTTCTGCAGAGACATTATGAAGGGGGAAAGGAACTTGAACGGTTCACAAAAGAATACGTACAGGGGTGTGCCAAATGCCAAGAAACCAAAGCACACACCACACAAGCAAAGGCAGCCCTCTTCCCAATTGATGTCCCTGCAGAAGAAGGACCATTCCAAAGCATTTCCATGGACCTAATCACAGACCTCCCCCTCTCAGCAGGGCACAACACAATCCTCACCATTGTAGACCAAGGCTGCTCAAAAGCTGCACGTTTCCTGCCATGCTCGACCACAATCACAGGGGAAGGAGTGGCCGCGTTGTACTTCCACCACATCCTCCCATGGTTTGGACTCCCCAGACGAATCATCTCCGATCGCGACCCCAGATTCACATCACACTTCGCGCACGCACTAGCCCAGAGCATCCATGCCAAACAAAATATCAGCACCACCTTTCACCCCAGGACAGATGGACAAAGTGAACACGCCAATCAACAAGTAGAACAATACCTATGCCTCTGGGTTCCAGACCAACAAGACCAATGGGCGTACTATCTCCCCATGGCAGAGTTTGTGTACAACTCTTGGCCACACGATCGCACAAAACTCACCGCACACGAACTCCTCTTTGGCTACCAACCTCAGTGCACAATTGACAATGACCCAACACACCCACCAGTGGTACAAGACTGCCTCACACACATCCTGGATGCCAGGAAGCGTGCACAGAGACTCCTGAATGTGCCACCAAAGACAACAATACCCCGGTTCCAAAAGGGGCAAAAGGTCTGGCTAGAAGGACGCCACATCAAAACCTACTATCCATCAAGTAAGCTGGCGCCCAAACACTTTGGACCATTCAAAATCACATCTGTCATCTCACCTGTGGCTTACCAACTGGATTTGCCACCATCATGGATGATTCATAAGGTGTTTCATGTGGATCTCCTGACGCCTTACCAAGAAACAGACGCCCACGGGCCAAATTACACACGCCCCCCACCAGATATCATCGAAGGCGCACCAGAATGGGAAGTAGAACGCATCATGGGGGAGCACCACTGGGGCAGAAAGCGCGAACACCAGTTCCTGATTAAATGGAAAAACTACCCACATGCGGACAATACATGGGAACCAGCTACAGGAGTGCACGCTCCAGACCTGATCAGAGAATTCCATCAAAGAACCAAGGCGCAGCGAGGCACTGTGAGACCTAAGAGGGGGGTAATACACAGAGGGGAGGGATGCGCGCACATCATTTCCACCCTCACTAGCCTGAGAGCACGACCAGCCAGGACAACAGCCGCTGCCAGAAGTCCAGAATTGGTGCCAGGCTCGTCGCGCACCTCTGTCTCCTGCGCATGCCAAGCAGCATCGTCAGCATCGCTTCCTCCTACACCAGAATCAGAGTCAGAGACAATGCTTGCCACATTCATTGTCACGTCCAGCACAGGGAGCCTACCAACGTTCTCGCCTGCCACACAGCTCCCAGACTATCCTCCCGCGCAGCTCCCTGAGTACCCTAATAGTAAGCTGCTTAGAAACCCAGCCAGAAAGCTGACGCAGGAAGGTTTCTGGCCCAAAATGGCACGCAACAAGACAGCTTATAAAACTGCAAAGAAACACCCCCAATCATTTTCCATCTACCCCCATCCATTCCTCGCAGCTGTGGCTTCAGTTTACCCAAACATCTTTCGTGCCTCCTCATCGCCACAGAACTTTAACCCTGCCACCACACTCGCTGCTGCTCGCCACCCTCGTTGCCCTCGTCCTGCTTATATGTCTGCTTCCCCTACTACATCCTCCGCGCCGGGTTCCCCCATTTACAAAGGGGACTACAGTAATTTTCTTGCTGCCATAGACCAACCCATCCCCACTTTGGAGCCCCCGCCAGGTTCCCCCATGACTGACATTGAACTCCCCCCTGTTGACATGCTGGGAGTCCTCGCTGCCAACCCAGACACCACCTCCTACGCCGAGGACTCCCCATACGCACCCCGGTGCCACTCCACCACCACTCACATCCCTGGCCTCCTACTCACAGACGCCATGGGGAACCCAATCCCTGAAAACGAGGAAGAGGGACCATCTTTCGCCATTGACATGCGTGGGGTGACCACAGGAGAGGAAGTCATCTGCTGCCTCAATGCCACAGTGGCGGAGATCATTGACACCTTGGAAGATGAGGACATACGAGGCACTGTCATTGACGCCATGTCCTCGCTCCGCAGCCTGGTGGAAGGAGATTCTGCTCCAGGTATGCCCTCCTGGAACCCCGCCAATGTCCCAGATGAGTGGAGCCCCCTCGTGGCTATCGACGTCGAGGGCATCACAGAGGGAGCAGAGGAACAGGACCACCCTGGGCACCCCTACCGCCTCAACCACCCCCGCAGCATTTACTATTACACCCAGAAGATCCAGGACGGATCTGGCGCCTTGGTCACCCCCAAGTACATCGCCTTCATGTTTGGGGCCAAGGATCCAGTCATCCTAGCCACCATGGGACGTGGCAGGGTCATATTCACCTACCCTCTCCACACACGACCAGCCCCCCATCACGCATTACACCCACTCCCCCGCCTCACGTCGAGGCAAGTCTCTATCTTCTCAGACGAAGGAGGGGACACTGGTTCCTTCTGGCACCACATAGACAACACCCTCAAAGCAGTAGGGGACCCGTACCTCATCAGGGAAGTAGAGTGCCTGCATACAGCAGAAATGGGGATGGACTCCCATGCGATTGACATAGAGACAGAGAAGCGACGCATGGCCGAAGCACAACGCCTCCTCAAGTGGCATCAGAGGAGGCTCAATTACTACAAAGACCAGAGGCACCAAAGTGTGGTACACCTCTCCAATGCTGACGCCTATAACGTCATCTTCCCCTACCTCACCACCATCCATGCCCCACTTGACACCCCAGAGGACCAGGTCCTCTCTTACTGCCCCTCCCCTGCATTGTGCAAAGCCCTGGCCAAGGCTGGGCGTGGCAACACACAGCACCCGGAACCATGGACCCTCTCCCAGCGCATCTTTGGACGCCCCCCGCCTAGTGCACGATCCCTCCTTGAACGTATCACCCAGGAAGGCTCCCGTCTTGAACACGAGGCCAAAGGGGAGCCCGGGGCCACGACAGAGTACGACACGGATGCCATGGACGCTTATGACTGGACTGACCAAGGTAGCAACTGAGGACAGTCGCGGACTGTAGGAGAGGGGTGATGTTACGCTCACACTCCACCGTATGCTTTATTTCTTTTCATCTTTACCACCTACTGCTCTCTACGCCTCGCCTATGGACTGCCGGGCCCCTACGGCCCGTGACTCCACCTGTGCTTCCCTATCTCGCTCTGTACACTTACCACACGGCCTGACGGGCCATCAGGTCCGACGCGCATCCACTAGTGCTACATATGCACGCCTCTGCGCATGCGCTGCCTCGGCATCCACTGACTCATACTATACGATGACTCCAGATGACTGTGTACTAGTAGCGGTGTCCTAGGGGCACCATGACTCGTTCTGACTCCCTATGAGTCACATCTCCATGTACTTATATCACCCAGTTCGCCTAGGACAGACCCTAAGTCTGTTCTCTTGTAATCTCAGCTTGTGAACGGTTCCATTCCTTCCCTTGTGAACCACGACTCCTCTGGTCAATTGCCAGACTTCACACATCCCCTTGCAGAGCCTTAGTGTATGCTCAAAGGCAAGGGAAAGCTCTCCATCAGACGTCACAAGAGTACGCCTGCACGTGAGAGGTATACAGACCTCCTACCCATGAGGCCACAGTCACCCGCATCGCCTATGCCCCCTCCTTCGCCCGTGGAGGTATGCTCACTCGGTGGGCGTGACATCCCTTGCCACGTCCTTCCTCCCTGTCCTCTCTTCACTTGGGACGACACTAAACTCACACAATCATCTACAGTGGCAGCAATGGCAGGGGTGGTGGCAATGGTGGGGGTGGCAGCAATGGCAGGGGCAGCAGCAGGAGTGGCAGTGGCAGTGGCCCGGTGGCTTCATTTTTATTCATATATTGATTTTACATACATATCTATATGTGCTTGTACCAAATTTGTCATCTTGTGGTCTTGTCACACAAAAGAAATCTTAGTCTTGTGAAAAATGAATCA
>QLOS01011669.1:0-13327 GCA_003313725.1 Russula sp. MG48
TTCTTCTGCTACTGGTGGACAAAGGCTCTTTGCACCTTACTCGTGGTTTGAGCGGCGCTACGGTCACGCGAACGACATTTCGATTGTGGGCGGGACGGGGTTCACTGGAAAAACCTACCAGTTTATTCGCTGGCACAACAGCCCCGCCACCATAGAAGAAAAGGCAGACCTTGAGAAGCGATACGTTCGTAGGGACGATGAAGACGGTGCTGCCAGGCTCGAGATCACGTACCCATTGATCGAGGCGCGATCGTTCGTTAAGCGCAACTTGCTCAAACCCATGCCGGACGAGTCCAAGGGGGTGGATGCCAAGAGCCAAAAGCCAGTGCTGCTTCTGAAGGACTTCACGCTGGTCGCGCTGATCTCGTCACACGAAGCGCAGTATGCGCTGTGGGTTCCCTCAATCATCAGGCACTTACAAATGGTCAGCACCGCCTCTTCCATACGAGATGCCTTATTCGCAGAAACACCGTTGGCTGGGATCCCCCTGGATTTGCTCTTGACTGCGACTACCACACCGGCTGCGCAGGAACGCAGCCACTACCAGCGCCTCGAGACGCTTGGTGACACCGTCCTCAAGTATGCAGTGAGCATTCAGCTTCTCTCTGCGCATCCGCTTTGGCACGAGGGATATCTAGCGAGACGCAAGGACCATGCAGTCTCGAATGCCAATCTTGCCAAGATGGCAATCCACCGGAAGCTGTACAAGTGGATCATCCGCGATTTGTTCGTTCCCAAGAGGTGGAAACCACGACTTGCATCCGACCCGGTGGCGTTGCTGTTCGACGATGCACGGTTGGCGTCGCCTGATATGTCGGGGATGACGGAGAAACAGAAGAGGAGAGCCACTGTCAAGCGGAATCTATCAACGAAGGTCTTGGCGGACGTCGTCGAGGCGCTCATCGGTGCTGCGTATTTGCACGGTGGTTTTGCGTTGGGGGTTGAATGCATGAAGGTCTTTGATCTCGGTCTATCGTGGAGCGCGCTCCCCGAATGTGTCGAAGTCATGTATTCACGTGTCGCCGAGTTC
Source organism: Russula sp. MG48 (assembly GCA_003313725.1). Lineage (NCBI taxonomy): Eukaryota > Fungi > Basidiomycota > Agaricomycetes > Russulales > Russulaceae > Russula > Russula sp. MG48. The sequence goes on from QLOS01011669.1 coordinate 1,031, forward strand.
GACCGCTACCCGAGCCAAATTGCTGTCGTGGAGAGTATCCTGGGGTACACATTCCGCCGCAAGGCAATCGTGGTAGAAGCCCTCACGCATTCAAGCTACCAGAGTGACCTGGCGACGATCTCTTATGAGCGCATGGAGTTCCTTGGAGATGCCGTGCTTGACATGCTTGTCACCGATTACTTGTACCACGCCCCAGGAAAGGACTACGGTCCGGGAAAGATACACATAATCAAGACAGCCGTGGTGAACGCCCACTTCCTTGCGATGCTGTGCCTACGTGCATCCACCGAGTTGCCTGCGGTCATGCCGTCGTGGTCACAGCACAACGGTGTTACTGTGGCGGAGGATGTGCAGCGCGTGCACCTCTACAAGTGCCTGTTGCATTCAAGCGTGCCCGTCATAAATGAACAACATGCCACCTTCGCGCGATGGGAACGACCAGGGGGCTGCGACGACATCGAGGCTGCGCTTGAGGAGGGTCGCGCCTTCCCGTGGTCGGCGCTGACGTCGTTACAGGCACCCAAGTTCCTGAGCGACATGTTCGAGAGCCTGCTCGGCGCTGTCTACCTTGATTCTCTAGGAGACCTTACTGTCACGCGGGATGTGCTCCGACGCCTGGGTCACTGGGAGATCTTGGAGCGCATCGTCGAGCGCGATATGGATGTGAGGCACCCTGTCTCGCGGCTGTACCTGTGGGCGGGCAAAAATCACGAGAAGGTGAAGTGCGGTACCCCCAAAAGGGATGGGAACAGGGTCAGCTGCTCGGTCCTCTGGGACGATTACGAGGTTGCCAAGGTCGAGGATGAATGGCGAGGGCGCGTCAGCCGGGAGGACGTCCGCTTCGCTGTAGCGGAGGAGGCCATCACGTTGTTGGAGGATCCTGTATCCCTACTGCGGATCTGGCTTGCGAAGCGCACTCGCAGTATAGAGTACTGCATAGAGGGAGCTGAGGATACGCTGACATGCAGGGCGATTGTTGATGGCACGACGATCGCTACGGTCCCGTCACGCGACCCGACAGCAGTAAACGAGGAAGAAATGAAACGTGCAGCAGCCGCCGAGGCATTCAAGAAGCTGGAGGCGCCGGTACACTGGCTCGCGTTCTTATCAGCTCAACATCGCATTGATGTACAATACCAATTTTACGAAGAGGACGGGGAAAAGGTCTGTTGTGTGTACGTGGACGGATACGAGGCTGCCAAGGCCAAGTGCCCAGTTAAGGGCCCAGGTCCGATTATGACGGAGGAAGAGATGATGGCGGCCGCAGCAAAGGATGCTGTAGAAGGAACAGAGCAACGGATCATAGCTGATGATGCTGTGGACATATGGGAAGACGCTGAGTTATTTCATTTTCATTCATCGGAAGAGGATTGGAAGTAGCAAGTTTATAGTTTGTAGTCTGATTTGATTAGATCATACTGTACTGTGACGCGACCGATATGTTCGGGAATTGAACGTTGTCACTTTATCCTCATCCTCATTCATCCACCATCACGAGCATGTCATCAGATAGTGCTGTCCTCACGCAGATTCTTACACAGCTAGAGTCCCTGCAACTCTCACAACAAGTTTTGCAGGCAAAGGTCCGGTCGATTGTTCCGTGCTATTTGTTTTTGTCCTAACAGTGTGATCATAGCTCGACTCTCTGACCAACCCGGTATCGCCTCACATACGGCCTATAAGTAGCCAAGGGCTCCCAAGTCCAACGCATGCTTCTTTGTCGAGCCCCGATGGGGCGTCGTCCACACCACCCTCAGTTCCCGCCCACTCGACCACAACCCCGCTCGGAGAGAAAGGCGTCGATGGCTTTTCAACAGAAAAGGAGCGCGAGAAGGTTTTGTACCCTGGTCGTATCATGCTTACCAGTGAGTTCTCAACGAGCCTTTTTTTTTTTTTTTTTTCGGAGTCATTTTTTTGCCCATCGTGGCCTATGGATGTTCGGTTCCCTGATACATTACGTGTTGGGTGAGGCTTTAGAACTAGCCTAAGGCATCAAACATTCGATCCCTACCCGGGGTTTGGTAATACATTGCATTAACATAGCTGACCAGCACTATTAGCATATCCCGACCAACACGGCGTTAAACCTGTCCCGCTCAAGTGGGGTGCGGAGAATCCGACGGAGCGTGGTCCGGTAATTCCCTCGCGCCTTACTTCATCCATCAAGCAGCGTAATGCCATCGGGGCGCATTCAGGCTCTTATTCGATCTATCGGGCTCTCGCCGTGGCAATGGGCACTCTTGTCCCAACGCATAAACCGGACTATGCACTCACAGAACCGCCGGTGGCTATCCCGCCAAATCCAGCTTGGTTTGACCCCAGCAAAATCGTATCCTTTGACCCCTGGGGCCACCTTACCACGCAGGTGTTCCGTGCAGAATCGGCCATTGGCCTAGACATCAGGCCCAGCATTGCGATCACCAAGGCGCATATCAAGCTAAGCGAGATTGATGAGTCGTCCCGCAAGGGCGATATTGTCGTGGATGGGAAGGTAGTGCTGAAAAGTGCGCCCCTACTCAATGCGGATGGAACGACTAGCACGGCGGATCCTGGCGTGGAAATTAATGTGAGTAAGGCCGCGGTGGAACCTGTGTGGTACATGCCTGGCGTAGCAGAGCGTTTCAAGATGTGAGTACCTCACTTACCTGTGACCTACGCCGATAACAACGGGTGCAGATCAGAGGGTCTTCTCCGCCGGGCTCTGTTCGAAGAGACGGGTGGAATGTACCCCGAGTTGATCACACGACCAGATATTAAGGTTTTCTTACCTCCCATTGGTGGCATGACCGTCTATATCTGTACGGCATCTCTACGCCTCCTGTCATCCACGAATCACTGACGTATACTCGGCAGTTGGCTCAGTCTCTTATCTGTCAGACGAAAGCAAGGAACTCACATTACGCGTGCACGACGAATGTAGGGCGTTACCCTCTGATAAGGCACCTTCTAACTCGGTATTTCCCACAGGCAACGGTTCCGATGTGTTTGGCTCTGACATCTGCACGTGCAAGCCGTATCTCGTATTTGCAATCGAGGAGTGTATTCGTACGGCACAGCGCGGAGGGGTTGGTGTGGTCGTGTATTTCCGCAAGGAAGGCCGTGCGCTCGGTGAAGTGACCAAGTATCTGGTGTACAACTTGCGCAAGCGTGGCGGAGACTCGGCAGACAAGTACTTCCGCGCAACAGAGCTGATAGCCGGCGTGAAAGACATGCGCTTCCAGGCACTCATGCCTGATGTGCTGCACTGGCTAGGCATCAAGAAGATCGACAATATGGTTTCTATGAGCGACATGTGCGCGTCTCCGCTTTGCGGAGCATTTCTGTACTAACATATATGCTTCCTGCGTAGGAAATACGACGCGATTGTGCAGTCGGGTATCCCAATCGCCAAGCGTTACGACATCCCTGGTGCGTCTGGTCTTGCTGGCTGAATTGAGCTGCTGTCTTCATTGATGATGCTCCGGACTCGTGTAGAATACCTGATCCCAATGGACTCGCGTGTTGAAATTGATGCGAAGATCGCCGCAGGTTACTTCACGAGCGGAAAGGCCATTACTACCGAGGATCTTGTCAAGACCGTGGGACGAACTTGGGAGGAGACGGAGCACTGATGGTTCTCCAACACATTGTAAAATGTATAACATATAGAATGTAGTGTATGGGCTCGTAATGTTGAATGTTGGTCCCAGTGGTCCATTTTAACTTACTGCTGGCCGAGCTCCTAGCGAATTCTAAAGCCCACGTCGATTCGGCAATGTCACGGTCCTCAAGGATCGCGAGGTGGGTTTGCGCCCGTCTTCGTCGTCATGCCAAATACTATGGCCCTTGCAACACGTACCTGAGAGTCAACGTTGGCATCGGCGGATCGCCTTACCTCTCCCCACTCTCAGTATCAAATACTCTACGTACCGCCAGCCTCCTCTTGCAACCCAGTGCTGATGTGCCGTCGGGCTGGTTGGTCCTGTCCGCATTTGTCGGTCTCCCATTAGCACTATGGGCATACAAGGTCCGTCTTGCAGACCGATTGGAAAGGATATGGCGCTGAGTCCCAGCCTTGGGCATCATTTATTCACAGTGCCTGATACTCGTCATATTTCAGCGCAAAATGATATACATGGGTGATTGGCGGTGCAAACAATCTTCACTTTCTGTGTGCTAAGTTCATCCCCAGGGTATGTGCCCTTGGGTTCTAGGACGGAGTCACTTGCAGACGTGTACCCCAAGCACACGCCTAAGGGCGTTCACATCGAGGAACTCTCTATTCCCAGTTTCCAGCCGAACAGCGTCCGGCTGTCAACTTTACTGCTGCGTCGCAACTTGGCCTCTCCTCCTCAGCACGTCATCGTATATTTTCAAGGTACCCATCAGTCATCGCGTTGCGTTTCATGATTTCATCTGGCTCTGGATGTTTGTGCAGGCAATGCTGGAAACCCACTCCATCGTATCCCTGTCTTCACCACTGTGTTGAATGCCGTCCCATCATTGGCTATCCTTGCGCCCGCCCCGCGTTCATATTGGACATCTTCAGCAGCACGCCCCACTCAAGCCGGTCTTACCGCAGACTACACCGCCGCGCTCGCCTTTGCCGCCTCTCGCTTTCCCGCGTCGCACCTGACGATCTACGGCCACTCCCTCGGTGCCTCCATCGCTCTTTGCCTTCTTGCACCCCCCAAAGGCGCGCCAAGTGCCGCCGCCGCCGTACATGGCCTCGTGCTCGAAAACGCGTTCACGAACGTGCCAGACATGCTCCGCGCGCTCTACCCGCAGCGATGGCTACCCTACCGCTACCTCGGCCCGTTCGTGCGCGACCGGTGGGATGCCCGCGCTGCAGCAGCCGCGCATATATTCCCCGGGGGTCTCGCGCGCCGCGCGATGGTGCTCGTCAGTGAGCGGGACGAGGTCGTTCCGCCCGCGATGGGCCGGGAGATCTTTGAAGTGCTGCGGGCATCTGGGGACGCAGAGGAGGCCGTTGACGGTGGGCTGAGAGGGGTTGTGGGGCGGCTCGTGGTCCTAGAGGGGGCTCTGCATGAGGATGCGTGGCGATATCGGGACTGGGCGCAGGCGATGAAGCAGTACTTGGAGAGTCTGGAACGGGAACGGCGGCCGCCGGACAGTAAGTTCGGTTAACCATTCCTCTCTAGAGTACGTCGAGTTGTTCATCCCCCGTCTCTTTCCCTTCTCAACTTGAGCCATGCTTCCTAGTGATTTACGCTTTCTCCACCGAAGCGAGTCTGCTCCGCGGGGTTTATTTAGTTAAACGCTGGAGCTAGTGCATGCTAGTACGGCAAAAGAAGACATGTATACACAACCCAGAGCCCATTCAGTCTGAATTTGACACGAGCGCGATTTCCCTATGCCCCGCGCTCGAGGTGATAAGCCAGAACTATAATCAGTCTTGCATGACAAAACATAATCCTTTCCGCGAGCTTTGCAATGATAGTACTGCCACCTTCTAGCCCCTGACCCATACCGAATAAACCTACCCCCATCATGGCGTAGCCCATGGAAGCACCGAAAACATGAATCTTACATTTCTGCAGTCCAACCGCTTTGGATAATAGTAAACGCAGGATTCCACGCTTCACCTAGTCCAGTGCTGGAAGTTCTGCCCATCATAACTTAAGTCGGGCCGCTGGATGTGCTTGAAACGAAAACTAATACCACGCGATCAACAAGGCCCGATTATTTTGTAATGTAAGTTGTAAATTAGATGTTAACAGACATGACATTGTTGTTCAATTACCTAACAACGGATATTGGCCTACTGCAACCTACTAGCACAAGGGTAGCCCCGAGTACAGAAGCCTAATTTCTCGCAGTCCACCTCTTCTACATAATTATTGACGTATATTCTCTTCCTTGGCCAATGCTCAAACGTCTGCTTCTTATCCGTGTGGTGGATGGTGTAATAACATTTGTTGAGACACATGATACGGATTGTTGGGGGACGATCGCGCAACACTTTCCACATTTGGCGAGAAATTGGCTGGCAGAGAAAGGAACTTGAGCTCGCCCGGCAAAAGAGGCAACAATTGCTGAATCTTCTGGTGATGAGGGGTTTTTCGAAAAGAGGAACGAAGAGGGAGGTACACTTACGGTCGAACCGGGGAGTAAAACGTCGAAAGGGGTCTGCAACTCGAGAGCGACCACACTGCGTGGAATGAGCGATGTGGAGAGCTCAAAGGACAGGCTCTCCGGCACACGAAACTTGAGCGCGCGCAGGTTGATGAGCAAGGGGAGCACATCCAAGAATGCCGAGTTGTACCCGACGGTATTCAGCCCGGGCGGGTGTGATATGCACAGCGCAGTAAACGCGGGGGCCCCCCGCACAAACGCGGCCACGGCAGGGAAGAGGTCTTCATCCGCATAGCCGTACCCGACGTGCCGCAACAGAAATGAAAATTCACTCAGTGAGGGAAATGAATTGGGTCTCGCGTGGGCACGGAACACAGTTGAAAGTACACAGCCAAGCTTGAGGGTGACCTGAAGCCATAGGGCTTCTAGTTGGTGGCCGCTAGAGAGAATCTGCGAGACAAAGTCCGCATCGGCGATAGAGAGAGCCAAGTGCAGCTTGCGTAGATTGCTGGTGGAAAGGAATGGCGTCGAATAGTCACCGATTCCGCGATGAATAATGATGGCGTGGGGTACAACTGTTTGGGAGGGCAAGAACTCCCGGAGGTCAGGGACCTTCCAATAAGTGGCCCCCTGTAGGCAAAACAACTGAGAAAATGAAGTTTCGGGAGTGGCGAAGGAGTTATGCTGGTTGATCTGCCAGAGAAATCACTGTGATGAGAATCTTGAATAGCGAGAAGGAAAGCATACTCGATGACTAAGTTGTGCAATTTGGGGTGACGTTTCTCTAGTATGGCGAACAGTTGGGCAAGGACGTTGTTACACATGCGACAGGTGAATGCCTTCAGATTGGTAAGCTGGGGAAGGACATTGGCCGGCATTGCTTAAAGTTCGGATCAGCACCGCAAATGCTTTCGAGAACGGTGAACAGACCCATATTAGCTGAAGTCAAGAACTGTCCCGGTGCCCAAACAGATAACGACCTGACAGAATTTGCGTATATCACATCAGATGCGAGCCGACTGAGAATTCCGGCACTACGCTGTGCATGCCATCCAACAATGTCCGAGTTAGCCGCCAAGGGCACCTCACGTACACGTTGACAGCTAGTATGAGGCGGTATGGTCCCAAGCTGCAAACACAGTTTTCAAGAAGCTGACTTGAGATCGAAGATAGAACGTGGGGAACAAAGAGGGTTCGGAAATGTGGGCTACAGTATGTGCCGAAAGTGGGGAGTTAGGTTGAGTGTCCGGATCTATCACGAGGTCACTGCAGGGGGAGCTCAGACTAACAGACATAATGACCTAGTCTCGCAATACCAAGGTCAGTGGTGACCCAGGCTATCACGGTTGCGGCGCACACACCTAAGCCTTCACTGGCAGGCAGGTCTTCAAGCCGCTTCGGGGCCTGACAAAGGTTACTAATTATAACGCAAGCCTGAGTTATTGTATCCGAGTCCGTCCGTCGAACGCTGTTGCAGTCACCTTGATCCCTCTCCGTTAGCACTGGCCTTCGTGATAAAACCAGATAAGCATATATTGATAATAACGATATCATCCACGATAGTGTTGTGTAGGTGACTCGGGCGTGAGTTGTGATACAGTACGGTACTAAATTAGGATACATCCCCGACTAGCCAAATCCGATAAGCTCATAAACCCTTTGTCAACCTCTGAACACCACTGTCATGCCCGTCGTCCAGTTCGCACAGTTCTCATCCCTTGTTCAGCCCACCTTCTGGCACGAGCTCAGTCGGCTTAAGCTCGAGGTCCTTCGTCTGTCGGACGAGTCGCTTACACTTACGGCAACATACTCGGCCGGCCGCACCGTCAAAGACCGGAACACAGGCCAAGAGGTCGCACTAGGGTGCAATATCGCAGTCGGCGGGGAAGGACTTTCTGAGGGTTACAGGTGGGCATTTCTGCTCCCATCCCGGAGATAGCTCGCTGATCATGGTAGCCCACCTCTCCACTCCGTTCCGGCCCAGGGCATATTGAAGAATTACAATACCATCGAGGAATTCAAGAACGCTGACAAGCGTGCCCTGTTTAATCAGTTATCAGATGAGGTATGCATTGCATGTTGCTATGGTTTCTCTGCTAGGCCGCTTGGACGAGACGATCCCTCGGGAGATCTGAACCGCCCTCACCGGCGTCCTAGCCTTCCCCATGCGTGGCGTTAGCTCCACTCCAATTTCCATAGTTTCTGGGGAGAAGTCTACCATCTCTGGGCCACTGACGCTTATGGATGGCATCTTCTGACACTTTTCATCGTAGATTTGGGACAGCATCGTCAAGAACCACGACACGTCAGCCTTGACACGATTCCTCCTCATTACCTTTGCTGACCTCAAGAAATTCAAATTCTATTACTGGTTCGCATTTCCCGCCTTCGCTGCCCAACCTTTGTGGGAGATCGATGATGACTGGACTACCGCGGAGGCACACCTCTCGAAAGCTCAGCTCAGCTCGCTCGCTGAGCAGCTCTCCCCGACCGCCCGTGCATTCTTCCTCGTAAGACCCGCACAACACGATGGTGTTGAGGTCGCCCCTGTTCAGGAGTTCGATGCGTTTTTTGCAAACGTCCCTCAGGAGTCGGTGTGTACCCCGTATTTCGTATCTCCTCGGCGTAGAGTGAGTCAGAAAACGATCTTCAGCGGACGATTGGTTTCCTCGATCCATCTGCGCAGCCTTCTGCGCCAGGATGGCCTCTACGTAATCTCCTTGCGTACCTCCGCGCCGTACATCCAGAGGTGACGCAGACCGTGCGCGTGCTGTGTTGGCGCGGAGATGCTTTGTCGAGTCGTTTCGGTGTTCTACGTGGTGGTCCGAATAACGCGGAAAAGCCGAGCGCCGTTGGATGGGAAAAGAATGTACAAGGTAAACTGGGCGCGCGAGTCGCCGATCTTGCTCCCATGATGGATCCTAGAAGGTCAGCCCCACCTTCTTCGCTGATGCGTATATGCGTGATGAGCAGTCCGGAACGGCAGGCTTGCGGACCAGGCGGTGGACTTGAATCTCAAATTGATGCGCTGGCGGATTCTTCCGGCACTCGACCTAGAGAAGATTGCACAGACACGGTGCTTACTACTCGGAGCGGGCACCCTCGGGTGCTACGTTGCGCGTGCGCTCATGGTCAGCTCCCCTTACAGATCCTGCTGTTTCATCTCTTCTGATGCAGGTGCTAGGGTTGGGGTATTCGCAAGATTACGCTCGTTGACTCGGGCAGAGTATCCTTCTCTAACCCTGTGCGACAACCGTTATTCGAATTTGATGACTGCCTCCACGGCGGCAGGCCTAAAGCTGAGGCTGCCGCCGAGCGGCTGAAGAAGATTTCTCCCGGGGTTGTACGTACCGATCCACATTATAACAGAGAGCCGTGCCAACGACGCTTTCAGGATGCCCAGGCAGTGACGCTTTCCATTCCGATGCCAGGTCATCCGATCCCTTCGGGCTCTGAGGGACAAACCGAGGCAGACGTTAAGGTCCTTGAAGAGCTCTTCGAGGGACATGACGCCGTCTTTCTCTTGATGGACTCACGTGAAAGCCGCTGGCTTCCAACGGTGCTCGGCTCTGCGAAGGGCAAGGCGAGTACCATCCCCCTTAGCTTCCTCGTCGTCTGACTCCCGAAGGACAGATCGTACTGAATGCAGCTCTAGGCTTTGACTCGTACCTCGTTATGCGACATGGTGTGCGCGAGAATCCTGGAAACAGTTCGAAAAGGTTGGGCTGTTACTACTGCAACGATATCGTGGCTCCTGCAGACGTATGTCCTCATCCCTGCTGCTCTGAGGCTCTCGGTACTGATCAAGTGGCTGCTGCATGTCGACGTTGCCTAGTCCCTTACGGATCGCACACTGGACCAGATGTGCACAGTGACGCGCCCAGGGCTCGCGCCGATCGCGTCTGCGACAGCTGTCGAGCTCCTCGTTTCGCTCCTTCAGCATCCACTAGGGTGAGTCCTCCATCTTCCGAGCGATTTTGATGGATCGGGCCTCACGGAGACAATCCATAGCCTCCATGCACCGGCACCACCGCCTGCCCAGGAACCCCAGCAGCAACAACAGGAAGATGGAGGAAGCGTGTTGGGGCTCGTCCCCCACCAGCTGCGCGGATTTCTTGCGCAGTTCCGCAATATGCAGATTGTCGGCGCTGCGTATGACCGTTGTACAGGGTGCAGTGAGACGGTGCGCCAACTGTGACGACGCGCAATCTGGACCAGACTAACTGATGATGGTTTCTGCGACAGGTTCTGAAGGCGTACGAGGCGCAAGGATTTGCGATGTTATTGAGGGCGTTCAACGAGACGGGCTTCCTTGAGAGCCTGACGGGTTTGGACAAGTTGCATGCTGAGGGCGAGCAGGCGTTGGAAGCTGTCGATTGGGAGGAGGAGGACGAAGATGAGGACTTTTAAACACGCCGGAAAGCAGTGGATGATTTGTGTACTTGGCTTGGTATATACCTCATTACCTTGCTGTAAAGCAAGGTCTCTTGCATGTAAAAAATCTCCTTTTTTGGGCATAGATCGTGTGTGATGCCATCACGCAGTGACAGTGACACCGGAAGACCGGTTTCGTCCACTGGAGGATCTGGTGGACGAAACCGGTTGATCATGTGTCGCATTTTGCAGTCTGGTATATCATGTGCTCGTGGGCCTCAATTTGGATCTGCAGAAAAGGCTTGTGGACATCGCTGACCATGTGCCGATGCCGGTGCTGGGCAGCGGGGGGGCCTGTGCCTTCGTGTATCTGAAAGTCCTCAAGTATTCATCACCAAGTTAACGATGTGATGCACATGGCACGCCAGGCTTGAAATGTGGCTAATCGTATGCAGACAGGGACGATCCAGAGACTTGGCCACCCGGTTTCGTCCACCGGGATGTTACGGCTCGACGGGCCGGTAGCACGACTTGTGCGATGCGAGACTATGTGCGAGACGTGTCACGTGAGTGTGATGCGAGAGCACGTGCCTATGCGCGAGTGACTGAGTGCGAGGTGCTTGAGCACGAAGGTAACGTGACCCTTCCCACGTGACCGTGGGGATGACGTATTGCTTGGAGTAAGCACGGAGTAGGTAGGCGTCTAGATAAGGGTGATATCTAGGGACGCGATCCAGAGCTGAGTCTTACAGCGACTCAGAGAGGCGTGTGAGATGAAGCGAGTTTCTTACTGCTCTCAGAGGGCTAGACCACGTCTGAGAGAGGAAGCAGGAGTGAGGAGTTCAAGACTAGAATCGATTGCGAAACTAAGTCAAGCTTAGGGCTTGACTGGCGTAAACTGGAGCCCTTATATAGGCTTTACAGGAGAGGTCATGTGCTACTGTCATCTGAGTCACAACAGCGATGCAGTACAGCCTAGATGTGACATAGGGTCACATCTGTGAGTCATCGTAAGGATCAGCCTATAGCGTAAGTAGAGCGCACAGCAGACGGCTGTGCCGTATCAGTATCAGTCACGAGTAACACGAGGCAGTATCGTATGAGCGCAGCCTGGTCACAGGCTGCGCTGCCAAGCCGGATCACATCAGTCATCGCAGGAGTCATGGTAGGTAAAAATAGATAGTCCAGACCGTAGCAAGCGTACCAGAGATCATAACACGGGAGAATCAAACTGGAAGGACATCACGGAAGAGATACACAACCTTCTCGCATCACCTTGCTTTCGAGAGCGTGTCGTCAAATATATCCGACACAATGTGCATGCTTACTTGCCTGGATTGGAAACCGCAGGGACGGTGCAAAATCTATCCATCGACCAGCAGGCTGCATGTCAAAGTCCTCTACCACCGCAGCATCCTAAATACGTACATAGGAGAGGCGGACCTCGAGCCCGTGTTCAGCCTTGAGAATATGCAGTGCCGATATCATGTAGCGGAAGAACATCAGTTAGTTTGCAAAAAACTTGTGTCTTTTTGGTCTTGTGAGCCTGTGGCACAGGTTCACAAGCTTCACAAGCCCACAAGTTCACAAGATGATGAATATATTTTCATTTAAAGATTCTATGTACAATCTAAGATAAATATATATAAAAAGGAATATGAATGAAATTGTTACCGCAACTGCAGCTGCCTCCACTGCCGCCACCACGGCCACCACCTCTGCTGCTTCCGCTGCCGCTGCCGCCGCCACCGCCACTGCTGCCGCCGTTGCCACTGCTGCCGCCACCACCACCACCACTGCCGCTTCCACCACTGCTGCTGCCCCCGCCACCGTCACCGCCGCCACCTC
>QLOS01011670.1:0-10456 GCA_003313725.1 Russula sp. MG48
GCTACAGAAGTTCATCGACGAGAACCTCGCTAAGGGCTATATCCGCACATCCAAATCCCCATATGCATTCCCCTTTTTCTTCATCAAAAAGAAGAACGGCGACCTCAGACTGGTCCAGGACTATCGCAAGCTCAACACCTGGACTACCCGCGACACGACCCCACTCCCCCTCATACGCGAACTCATGGATCGACTGACGAGGGTAAATGGACAACCTGCCGCGCTCTTCATGAAATTAGACATCCGCTGGGGCTATAACAATATCAGGATCCGAGACGGAGACCAGTGGAAGGCGGCATTTAAGACTAACCGAGGGCTTTTCAAACCCATGGTTATGTTCTTTGGGCTCACTAATGCCCCGGCCACCTTTCAATCCATGATGAACCACCTGTTTCGCGAGCTAATCAACGAAGGATACGTCACGGTCTACATGGACGACATCCTGATCCACACCCCTCGCGACATTGCCCTGCATTGTCGCGTTGTGGACGACGTTCTGTCCATTCTCACATGAAACGATCTCTTCCTGAAACCCCAAAAATGCCAATTCGAAGCGGACTCCGTCGAATATCTAGGAGTCATCGTTTCGGAGAACTCTATAGCCATGGACCCGGTCAAGGTTGCAGGCGTCAAAGCCTGGAAGGTCCCCACGACGCTGAAGGAAGTGCAAGCATTCCTCGGTTTCCTGAATTTCTACTGAATGTACATCAGAGGATTCAGCACACTGGCCGCACCACTTAATGCGCTCGTAGCTTTCTGCGCAAAAGGTGGGAAGTTCTATTGGGATGGAACACACCAGGCCGCCTTCGACGCCCTCATCGAAGCCGTGGTCACAGGCCCCATCTTACAACAACCCCAATTCGATAAACCCTTCATCGTCGACACGGATGCCTCGGCGTATGCCATTGGAGCGGTGCTGCAGCAACGTGATGACAAGGCCAAGCTCCGGCCTGTCACGTTCCTATCGGCGACCCTCGATGAAACGCAGAGGAACTGGGACATCTACGACAAGGAACTGTACGCGGTAGTACGCGCACTCGAATATTGGAGACCCTACCTCGCAGGCTCCCAACACCAGACCCTCGTCCACACCGACCATCACAACCTCACCTACTTCAGAAAAGCACAGAATTTGAACCGACGACAAGCGCGATGGCACCAGGAACTTGCAGACTATGACTTCAAGTTGGTGCACGTCCCCGGCAAACGCCACATCCCCGCAGACTTCTTGTCGCGTCCCTTCGGTGTAGACCAAGGGGATGACGATAATAAAGGGGTCATCATGCTCCCCGAATCACGATTTGCCAAACTCGCATTCCCCGACGAATTAGAAGCACGGCGCGAAGTATTGCGCCTTCACCACGATCATCCCCTGGCCGGTCACCCCAGCATCGCCAACACGCAGCATCTCCTCGACCAGCAGTACGAAGGAGAGGACATGAAGGAGTTCGCCGCGGAATATGTACGCGGCTGCGCCTCGTGCCAGGAAAATAAACCACGAACCCACCACCGACGCGCCCCATTACAGGCGCTACCAGTAGATCCCATGCAGGGACCCTTCCAGACGATCGCCATGGACCTGATCACGGACCTGCCGGAGTCGCATGGCTTTAACGCCGTCCTCACGGTGGTCGATCAAGGATGTTCTAAAGCGGCCAAGTTCCTCCCATGCACCACCAACATCACCGGCGAAGGTGTAGCAGCCCTCTACCTTCGCCACCTCGTCCCGTGGTTTGGAATCCCACGGAAAGTCATCAGCGACCGCGACCCACGATTTGTATCCCAATTCACCACGGAATTATGTCGCCTTCTCCACATCCAGCAAAACGTGTCCACAGCATTTCACCCTCGCACCGATGGCGCCAGCGAACGCGCCAACCAGTGGCTCGAACAATACTTACGCCTCTGGACCTCGAACGACCAACACGCATGGGCGCCATATCTCCCACTCGCAGAATATGTCCACAACTTGTGGCCACACGATCGCTCTGGACAAACACCCCACCAACTCCTCTTCGGCACGAAACCCTTCATCCCGATGTCCACTGAAGAAGCTTGGGTGCCAGAAGTCACCGAGCGCCTTCAGAAGATCTGGGAAGCCCGGGAAGCAGCGATAAAAGCGTTTCAAACCACGCAAGACCGCGCGATCCCGGTGGAATTCGAAGAAGGAAACCAAGTATGGCTTGAAGGGCGCAACCTCAAGCTCCACTACCCCACAATGAAATTAGCACCCCGACGATATGGTCCATTCCCCATCACACAGAAATTGTCCCCAGTCACCTACCGCCTCCAACTTCCCACGTCCATGAGGATCCACCCCACATTCCATGTGGATCTCCTCACACGATACGTCGAAACAGCCGCCCATGGACACAATTACGCCCGGCCGGATCCAGAAGTGATTGAGGGCGAACCAGAATGGGAAGTCGAATCGATACGCAAAGCAGACCATTATGGCAGGAGAAGGGAACTCCGCTTCCTCGTTCACTGGAAGGGATTCCCAGCCTCTGAAGATTCCTGGGTCTCGACCCATGACCTTCATGCACCTGACCTCATCGCAGACTTCTATCAACGCAACCCTGATGCCCCACGCGCAGTACCACAAGCGCCGGGATGCCGCTTCCCTCGGAGGGGGGGTAATTCCTCTACGCCCACTCCCACGACGCCATCGATAGCGACAGAAGCACCACGGACCTTAGCCCCTCACCCCAACACGAGGCCGACAGCGACAATTACAAGAACCGGCAGAACGACACGACTTCCGGCAAGATACGCATTCCTCAAACTGTTCCCCTTCCCACATAAAACGACAATCCCTTTCAATACTACGTGAATGAACGACACCCCCTTCGACATCGCATTCCCCTATTTTCTCCTACAATACACCCCCACAGAAAAGAAACGACTTGCACGATCCCCCGTGAAAGAAGAATATCCATTACCCCCGAACACCTGTACATTCCGTATCCTTGCATCCCCAAAAGCCACGACATTCATCCCCGGACTCCAACGACACGAAACACGACAAGAAAGACACGCCAACCTCCATCCCTATTTCTGTAAATCCGACCACTGCCCCATCCACCGCTGAATGACCCCACCAGTACCCACGCCACTCGACGACCTCATCAATGAACGAACCGCACTCGACCAACGATTCCTCGCCCTCTTCATACGAAGCCAGATCCACGGGATGTCATGCCCACGACTCTGTAGCCGATCTCGAGCCATCTATCAGCCAAACAACGAACACAGACGACTGGCGGATGATTGGGATCAGTGGCGACGCGACTCAGACACGTTTGTACGCCGAGTACTCGACACCATCTGACGTCGGGTCTATACAACCTGAATTATCGACCCTCGCACCTTCCCCCCACTTCATCGTCCACACCCCGCAGTCAGCATCTGTCCAGCGTCACGCCTTGGGTCGACGGACCCAGGTGACGCAGGCACCGCTGTTCACAGTCATCCCATTGGGGCTCCCTCAACCGATAATCGACAACCGTGAAGAGTCCCCCACGCCAACACTCAGTGAAGAAAAGCGAGTAGCATGCCTCGCTGCCAACAAGAAGCGCCGAGAACGATACACCGAGCGACGAAAAGAAGTAAAAGCCCGACAGAAACGTACTACCCAACCACCATCCATTCCCATCATCGACCCCTACTTGGGACGACCCCTCGAACGAACCGACGTCAAATGGCGATCCCGCAGTCACCAGGACGCGCGCGAGCACGCAGAGCACCGCGGGCAACGCATCCTCAACCTGACCACACTCACCATCATCCATCACGCAGCATGCCCACGCACTTGCCAACCAGAGTGGAACCAAGAGCACTATATCCTGAAGTACCTCTGGGACTTCGAAAACTGGGCCACGATCATGTACCGCGACGTCGCCGACGACCCAGTGCTGCTGAGGGGCACCAATCCCTTTAACTGCCACTAGACCCTGCCTCGTGACTGGCCTGGTTTGATTACGATACGATCTCGACCCCTGACTGGACTGCTTTGAAACCCCGACTGTGTACCATACAAAAACGAGCTGACCTGCACCTCAGACGCAAAAAAACCCATGTCCTCCCCTGATGACTCCACTCACTCCTCGATCCTCGTCCTCTCACCCCTCTCGCTATCCCCTGAACCAGACCCACGTATCCCCAACACTGCTCGGATAACACGACACCTCCTCACGCCACGCCACCCCCGACGACGACGCTCACGACCCACAAATAATAGAATCGACTTCGAGCGCCGCGTGCAGAATTTTATCCACAAAATGGCGGAGGCCAGCGCACGGGCAGTCCAAGCCCGTGACGACTTCGAGCGACGATTCCATATGACGAGAGACCATAACATCACATTCATCAGTATACCAGAGGAGGACGCAACCATGACAGATGCCTGGTGAAGCCGGGACGTCTTCAGACCTGACGGAGGGGCAGTGTTACGCTTTTTCTACCCCTATCCCGTATATGACCCTCTGACCGTCTCGAACCTACGACCGCAGTACTGTATTCAACTCACGTGACTCGATAGGAAGCCCGTTCTCACGATCCCTGACTATATAAGGTAGCCTAGACTGTAGTAGTGTCTCTAGGCTTGTTCTCTTGTATCAATACCGAGCTACGCTCTGGCCCTTGGTGGCTATCGTATTCCCCTCTCATCTTGTGAACCCTCAGATCCTCAGGCCGATTGCCTGACTTTGATTCCCCTGCATTGAACCCTTGGCTTAGGGTTGTGCGCATAAGGGGACCGCCACTGCCTGCGTCCCTAGTTACGAGGGACTAGCAGTGTCTGAGTCAGCTCCATAGACTCAGCGAACAGACTGACATCGATACGCTCAGAGCTCGAGCGTAACATCCCTTGCTTGCCAACACAGGCTTGGGATGTTTTCACTGCCACCACCCCATCTCGCTCATGAGCGTGAGCTACAGTGTAGGTATGGTTTTTTTTTTTTTCATATCATTCTTACTAATGTGCTTTTCTGATTTCCTCATAGCTTTACCACCACCTCCGGCCTGGCCCCATTGCATTTGGGATGCGGCTGCGCTTAGTGGTGTCAAAGTTCAGTTCTGAACCTTGGTTCGGACCGAACTTTGCAGAACCGGACCCTTGGTCCAGTTCAAAGTTCTGCCTTAGCACTGAACTGAACCACAAGTCCAGTTCTTGGTTCTGTTGAGGAGAGAGATTGAAGAACCGCATCGAACTGGTTCAAACGTGGTTTGAACCGATGAATCTCAGCGTCCCTGATCATGTTTTACGCTGCTACGGTGCTACCGCAATACTGGGACTGCCACTTGGACCATTTGGCAAGTGAATGTGAGCTGACACCGTAATTTACCACAAGGGGCACAAACTAGTGTATCCCCAAGAGATCTGCATTGTTAATAGTACTGGATTGAGCTAGCTATGATACAGAGTCACGGTAAGAAGGGAATATATTATACCCCAGTAACCCCACTCCCACCGCCGCCGCCTTCACAGCAGCTGTCGCCAGTGTCGCCACTGCCCCCGCCACCATTGTTGTCGCCGCCGCCGCCGCCGCCGCATTGCCATCACCGCCAGTGCTGTGTTGTTGCGGTTGCAGCCGTCACCACGTCGCTGCAGTCGCCGCCGTGGCTGCGTTGCTGCGGTTGCCGTGTCGCCATGGTTGCTGTGTCGTCACCGTGGCTGCGTCGCTGCGGTCACCACCGTGGGTGCGTCGCTGTGGTCGCCGTGTCGCCGCCGTGGGTACGTGATGGTACGTCGCTGCGGTCACCGTGTCGCCACCATGGCGGCGTCGCTGCGGTCGTCGCCGTCATGGTGTCGTTGTTGTTGTTGCGGTCGCCATGTCGCTGCGATCGCCGCCGTGGCTGCGTTGCTGCAGTCGTCGCCGTGGCTGCGTCGTTGCCGTCGTCGCCATGGCTGCGTCATTGCCGTCGTCATCGCCGCCCTGGTGCAGGCAGGAGTGTAGGCAAGTCCGACTTCGAGGTGGTCGGTGTGAAAGGCTCCTGATGTGGGTGATGATGTGGCAATGTAAACATAGTATATCTGGGATAAAAAAACCACTTACATTTGCACACGGTGCATGATGTACCGCCTGACTCGCCAACACTCGCTGCTGTGCCAGTGCTGCGGCCCCAGCGTAAAAACGGCATATCGCCCGTTTCTCGCCCCCTTCCAACATCAGTAGACCAGAGATGAGCGCGATGAGCACACCCACAAGCATGCGCACCACTCAGTGTGGACGACGTCTTCAACGCTGGCGCCAGTAAGCGATGCGGTCGAGCCCGGGCCCCGAGGTGTGATGTGAGTTTGTGGGGCGGCTGCGCACAGAGGAGGCCCATGCTCCAAAGAGACGCACTTGTCTGTCGGAGAGGTGCTGAATGTGTAGGGTCGGGAAAGATGGCGTGGAAATCTGAAAGCAGAAACCTCTGTTGCATGACCCGTGGGAATCGAGTCTGGCGTGAGCCTGACGCAGGTATTTTGGTGGCTCAACTCATAGTAACTCATACATACTGTAACATACCTGTGGGTGAGCTGGAGTCGTCACGGTGCTACTCCCTAGTATCGCCCTCGTGTAACCCGCCTTATCGATCTCTGCCTTTGGACAAGGTTGATGGTACCTGCGGCAATCTGGCCTTTCCACTGCCCTGTTACCATTGTACGAGCCATGTGGCCCATGCTAAGCCATTTTGAAGGTGCGGAAGATCCCCTTTGGTGCTAGTGTGCAGATTACCAGCTTTGCTTTTCAGGCGTGCCACTTTTGAGAGGGGGGGGGCAATGATAATGCTTTGAAATGAGTACCTCTTTTTTTTTTTTTTTCAGACTTACCGTACAAAGTTTAATTGCATCTGAGTTTCTCCTTTCATTGTGTCAATGCGACCTCATTTGAGTTCCCTTTCCACCCTGGCAAGCTTGGAGTAAGTAATATAAGGGCTATGTGTCTCAACAGTGATGAAACTGTCCCACTGGCACACTGACATGTCGACTCCACCTGACCTTGGCTGTGCCATTCGTCCCGATGGCTCACTCAAAGATGCTTCAGAAATAGAATGGCACTTCGACAATGATGATGAAACGCCAATGACTGCTTCTGTAGCCCCTGGATCTGGTTCCGCCGTGGCGCCTTCCCAAATCCATCCCTTTTTTGATGGTCACGCATCACGTGCAATTCTCATGACTGGTTCTCGCCGCTCTGGTCGTACTAGTCGCCCATCTAATCGCATTACGAACCCAGACAATGTTGTGGGCTCCGAGTCTTCTGGCAACAGGAAGCGTAAGGCCCCAAATGCTAAGCCCTCCCGGCGTGTTGCCCCCAAAACCATCCATATATCAGCAAGTGAGGGTGAGTCCGAAGGCGAGGACAATGCTGGTGTTGTGCGACCTACACATGAGGAATCAATGGATGTCGAAGAAACCGAAGAAACTGAAGAGAAGGGCGAACTTGAATATGAATCACTCAAGGCGATGGCAGATGCGGATCATGCAGTAAGTACATCTGTGTTAGACATCTCGCCGTCCTTACCCGATCTTCAGGGAATTCATGCAAAGTCCAGGGGTGATGCTACTGCCGATCTTCGTACTATCTTCCGCCAAGATAAAGAACACGCGAGCCCGGATACTGGGAAGACAAAGGATGGATATTGGTGCAAGCTCTGCTTGTAAGTGACTCCTTCTGCCCAATCATCGTCTCCAGTCACGAAACATTGTCCATAGAGACGATCCTGCAGTGGAAAGGAAGCACTGCTTTTTCACTGGAAGCACATCAACTTTGCGAACACATATTGCTCGGTAACTGTATTTCTAGTCGTGAAAAGATCGTGACTGATCAAACTATCATAGGAAAAAAGGACACGCAAAGGTTTACCTTGAGCGGTGTCAGTCTTTGGGTATTCAGCCAAACTCGCGTGCACTGTCGAGGGTCACCTCGGAATCCAGCGATGGGTAGGTAGCCATTAACAAAGTTAAACCGATTAACTAACGGATCTACCTCGACAGACTGCTCCAAAGTAGTTTGGACTCAGTTGTCACACACGAGCCCAAACAGCCACCGTTCACCACCAAGGGCCTTCTCGACTATATTATCGAACTCATTGTATGTGAAGACGAGGTGTGCCCTCTTTCGCATACGATCCATTTGTCAACTGATCATGAGTACGCCTCTAGGCATTCTGTCTAATAGAACGTGGAAGCTTCCGGCGGCTTATCAAATATTGCCGACCTGGGCTTAGAGAAAAGGACATACCGCACCGCAACACCCTTCGTGCTGAAATATTGCGCCGTGCTCACCTTGCAGAAGAGATATTAAGGGAAAGGCTGAAGGTACACATGTTCACCTGTTGGTGCGTTGCAGTGGTTCTGACTGACATTTTTAGAACCTCCCTTGCAAGGTTTCTTTCACGTTTGATGCCTGGACATCGCAGCCTGGCGACCCTTACCTGTCGATCACAGGGCATTACATTGATGCCCCCACAGACCGACTGAACGATTGGGAGCTCAAAACAGAACAACTGGCCTTCGAAACAATTGAAGGCCGACACACAGGTAAGAACATCGCATCAATCCTAACGCGTACAGTCAGCCGCTATGGGTTGGATGGCAAGGTGAGCATCCAGTTACCAATG
This sequence comes from Russula sp. MG48, assembly GCA_003313725.1. Taxonomy (NCBI): domain Eukaryota; kingdom Fungi; phylum Basidiomycota; class Agaricomycetes; order Russulales; family Russulaceae; genus Russula; species Russula sp. MG48. The sequence continues at coordinate 8,611 of QLOS01011670.1, forward strand.
TGACGACGGCTGACCCTTCACCACCATAGGTTGGGTGGTTTACCTGTGATGGTGCCGCCGTCAATGGGACCACTATATGCGAGTTTGGAAAGAATATTGATAGTGCTGACGAAGGGTGGACAGCTCAGGAGCATGACATACTGTGTGTACACTGGTTTATCATCGGTAATGGAATGGGCGTGGGACTCACAGATATTCAGGTGCATGGAGCACTCACTTCATGTTGCTTCGAAACACTTTGTCCAAGCCGTCGCACCTGCGTCTCCCATTTCCGTTCAGAAGGTAAAAGCTGCATTGCGCCAAGCCCAAGATGATGGCGAGCTTGACCTTGACGACTTTGATCAAGCTCTCGCCGCGATAGATATAGACAACATGGAGGACCCAGATGACGACGATGACTCCGATTTTACATTGGGAGATTCTCTTGGAAAGGCGCTTGCCCTTGTCAAACAGGTACTCCGTTTCCACCCCACAACAATCACAGCTAAGTGAGCTAACTGTAATCAGATTCGGATGTCACCCCAGGCAAGAACTTTCTTCAAATCGTCATGTGCTCAAGTTGGCGTCAAACCCCTTGAACTTCTTCTATGGATCCGCACTCGATGGGCATCACTTTATAAATTTCTTGACAGGCTGCTGTTGTTGCAAAAGGTATTGTGGTTTCTTCTCCCAACTCAATGCTTCGGCTCACTGGTTGACGTTTTTGCAGGGTGTTGATCAATTTGTGCTCCTAGCTGATGCCAGTGAGAAAGTTCCGGACTTGCCAAAGGATCGAAGCTATGCCAACTTTCAGCTTTCAAAGAAGGATTGGGATAGACTGGAGGTTATTCATGAGGTTCTCCGCGTGCGATTCTCTTGTATCCTATCGTCTGGATTCTGTCCTGACACTGACTGTGGATGCGGCAGGAACCATCAAACATGCAACAGACATTTTCCAATGAGCGCACACCTACCGTGTGGCGGATAATCCCCTCATTGGAATTCCTCATCAAGCGTTGGGAGTCTATGGTTGACCAACCAAGGTATCGTGACGTCAAGGAAGCCATCATTGAGGGGATTCAAAGCTTCAAGAAGTGGTATCACAAAGTTGATCAGACATCAGCTGCATATTTCATTTGTCTCGGTATGCTGCTCCGCATCTCATATGCTCGCTTTACTCATCTCTTCTAGTTCTTGACCCAAATGTCAAGGATCTGTATTGTCATCGCTGTTGGGAACCCAAACAGTATGTGGCAGGGATGGCAAGGTTAGAAGAAGTGGCAAGTCTTCGTCTTTGTGTTCTTTCATAGTTGCTGATTGAACTCATGGTTAATTAGTTTGATGAATATTATGTCCCTCTGAAAGCTTCTGAATCCTCGGGACGCAAAAGTGGTACCCGCCTCGGCAAGTGACACCGCGAGTCTACTGGTGTCCCAAGCCTAACCCATATGTAAATATCTTCGGCAGATGCATCAATCTCCGCCCCAGCTCGATATGGTGGCTCTTTCTTACTTGATGCAGTACAGTCGTTCCAACAAGAAGAGAAAGCAACCGGGAGTCCTTGTGACGAGCTCAAACTTTACCTCGAGTCAGGTGTTGAGCCAACAAGCGACATCATCACCTGGTGGGGGGTGCGTTCGACCTTTTCAACAAGACTGGCATATTTACTAATGATTCTTCAGCATCAGACCACCACCAAGTATCCCACCATGAAGCGCATTGCACGAGACTACCTCGCAATTCAAGGTTCTGCAACACCATCTGAGCGTGCCTTCAGCAGTGGAGGTATTACAGGTTCTGCACATCGAAGCAGCTTGTCGACAGAAGTCTTCGAAGCTCTTCAGATCCTTAAAAGTGCGTACCGTAA
>QLOS01011672.1:0-21541 GCA_003313725.1 Russula sp. MG48
ACAAGCGGGCACGTGCTAACTGCTACCTGAGTCATAACGAGGGTAACGAGTCAGTCCAAGATCTGGAGCTAAGTATAGTAGTGGAGCGATGGCCACATCGCTCCACATGAGTCATGCACGCTCCACAGGCGTCATATCGTACAGTAAGCGAGCTGGAGTCAGTACGAGTCACAAGTAGGTAGGGCTAAGCATAGAGGCGTAAGCGTAAAGGGAAAACGGTCCGCAGTCCGCAAGGGAGATCGTAACACCTGCTCTGCCAGCTGTTGAGCTACCGTGGTCTTTGCGCATCGCATAAACAGCTGGTCGCCTTCTTCCCAGAAGGGTTCGTTATGTACTTCCGCCGTGGTCATCCCCGCAATCCGTTCGGTGTATCTGGCTTTGCCCGATGCCACGCCGGCAGTGCGTAGGATCACGCACGCCAGGAGCGTTCCGGTCTTCCAGTCGGGTTTGGGGTTAGCTGCTGCGAACCAGGGATATCCGAAGACTACGTGGTCTCCATCCATGTCTGCGATGTAGAAACGGAGCGTATGCGTTTCGTCTCCAGTGAGGACTTCGAGGTCGCTGTAGTGGGTGATCTTGCCTCCGGCGTTGTGTGATCCATCAGCGTTGCGTAGGAGTCTTGGGGTCTGGAGTAGTCGAGTCCCCAGCTTGTGTCGTTCTATGAACTGGGGGCTTATGAAACATTCTGTGGCCCCGCAGTCAAGGAAGGCTAGGAGGTCGTATTCGGTTTGTGCGGTGTGAAATGTGACGGCGATTCTCATGGAGTTGAGACGGGGGAGGAAGACATCGTGTGCGAACATCGCACGCGTGAATGCGATTCGGGTTGGGTCATTGACGTTCAGTCCTGCCACGTACTTGAGGACTTGACGCTGCTTCCGCCTCGCTCTCTGGTCGTCAACCAAGGGGCGCGTGGCTGCGAGCGTCTCGTAGGTCCATGTGATCTTTTCTGGGCAATAGCATTGGATGTGTCCCTGAGTATTGCACAGGAAGCACCTCCCTTGTATGCGCTGGCGCTCTTTGGTCGTTGTGACCTGGTCGATCTGCATTGGTTCTGGTTCAGGTGTAGTTGCGCGTGTCAGAGGTGGAGTGTTGATTGGGGGTGATGATGTGCATGGATGGCGTTCTTCCCATCTTGACTGGAGATGTGGTTTCATGGCCGTGATAATGGCCTGTCGTTTTCTACTGGATGCCTTCCATGCAATCCAGTTCTGTGGCTCGTCGTGGGACAGGCAGGCCTCGAGTAAACGCAGGGGCAGACCCCGCCCGAACCACTCAAGAACCGCGGGGTCGTCTTCTCTGTAGAGGGCCTTGCGCGCGAGGGTGGCGAATTGGGTGATGTATCCATCAATGTCGTCGTGTGTCATAGTGAGCGTGTCGAGTTGTGCTGCTGCGCGGTAGGGTTCGTTAACATCGAACCAATCCTGGGTGAACCGGGCTTCAAATTCATCCCAGTCTGGGAGGGGTTCCACGATGAGCCAGTCTTCTTGGGCTCGTCGCCATTCTGCTACTGCAGGTCCTTGGATGTATGTCAGGGCGTGCGCGATGCGCATAGCTTCGTCGAGGATCAAGGGGTGGGTCGAATTCAGGAACTGGTAGAGTTTCAGTTCGTGAATGAAGGTGTCGGTCATCATGCGATCGCCTGTGAAGATCGCTGGTTCTCGGCCCTCCAATCGAAGGTCATCGCCTTGCGGCTGGGGCGCTAGTGGAACGTTCGGTATCGGGTTAGGCGCTGGTGGGGGTGCCGGGGGTCCATACCCTGGTGGGAATCTTGCCACCGGGGATGGTGGTGCGTGCCTGCTGTCGTTGACGGTTGGGAGTATTGCCGTCGCCATTTTCGATCAGTGGGTCGTTATCGTGGAGCGATCGGTAAGGGCCCCTAGATCTGGATCGGGGTGGTTCTGGGCTTTCGATTGATATTGGTCGCGTGATTTTCTGTCGGTCGGATCTTTCGCGATTTAGCGATCAGTCGAGTGATGTATCGATGAGGGGTGGCTATCGTGTCCGCTCAGTAGTGTCGATCGGTCGGGGGTTCGGGAAGCTTGTTCTAATGTTACGCTCAAGCTCTGAGCGTATCGATGTCGGTCGGTTCGCTGAGTCTATGAGGCTGACTCAGACACTGCTCGTCCCTCGAGATTAGGGACGCAGGCAGTGGCAGTCCCCTTATGCGCACAACCCTGAGACAGGGGTTCAATGCAGGGGAGTCAAAGTCAGGCAATCGGCCTGAGGATCTGAGGGTTCACAAGATGAGAGGGGAATATGGGTAGCCACCAAGGGCCAGAGCGTAGCTCGGTATTGATACAAGAGAACAAGCTTAGAGATGCTCCTACAGTCTAGGCTACCTTATATAGTCAGGAATCGCGAGAATGGGCTTCCTATCAGGTCACGTGAGTCATGTATCGTACTGCGGTCGTAGGTTCGAGACGGTCAAGGGGTCATACATAGGTTAAGGGTGGAAAAGCGTAACACAAGCGGTAAAGAGATGAAGTGACCGAGAGTGACCGAGAGGATGCGTCGAAGATGACTTAGAGTGAGCACACGCGGGACGTTTCGAGAACAGCAAGTGAATTGCCAGTGCGCTGTGCACTGGCTTTTAAGCACGTCGAGTCTGAGACCTATCGGGAGCGCCATCAGGCGACTCCCGCACATACACACAACAATCGCGCACATAAGAAACACATGAACAACAGTCACGAAAATAAACGTGCACGAGACCTTTGCAAGGCACGTCACGTGAGAGTGAAACAAAGAATGAACATACACGTGAAAACCCGGCCCGTAGACCGATCGAACAGGGACCAGCGCAGTCGCGCTTGTAATCAAATAAAGTATGTGCCTTTGGGCGCACAGACCACTGCCCATCAGCGGATGCATGAAAATAAGTGAGACCTGATCAATCAAGGGTAGGAAAAAAGGATCAACATATCAAAACAATGAGACATAAAGTAAGATCACGTATCATGAGTGCTTTTGCACACCTGATCATCAAGCCATGTGCGGTCACGCTTTTAGGCGTGCCCGCATCCTTCCCCTTCGCATCAGCTCAACCCAGGTGCACCCTCAGTGCCCCCAGGTGCCTGCACCTTCCCGCTATCTCCAGATTCCGCCAAGATTGACAGGGAGGAAGGAGAAAACACAAACCTCGTGGATATCACGCATTGTTACGCTCCCGCTTCACTGTACGCTCAATTCCTTTCATTTCTTACTGCCTACTCTTCCTTGCGCTCGACCTATGGACTGCCGGGCCCCTACGGCCCGTGACTCCGCTCATGCCTTCCTATTTCGCTCTGTACACTTACCACCCGGTCTGACGGACCGTCGGGACCGACACGCACTCACTAGTGCTACATCTGCACGCCTCTGCGCATGCGCTGCCCCGACACCTAGTGACTCATGTACTACAATGACTCCTGCTGACTCCCTGTGACTCCGTGCTAGTAGCGGTGTCCTAGGGACACCATGACTCGTCCTGACTCCCTATGAGTCATTCCCACATGTACTTATATCGCGTTGTATGCCTAGGACAGACCCTAAGTCTGTTCTCTTGTAATCTCAGCTTGTGAACGGTTCCCCTCCTTCCCTTGTGAACCACAACTCCTCTGGTCAATTGCCAGACTTCGGACGCCCCCTTGCAGAGCCTTAGTGTATGCTCAGAGGCAAGGGAAAGCTCTCTATCAGACGTCACAAGAGCACGCCTGCGCGTGAGAGGTATACAGACCTCTTGCCTACAAGGCCGCAGTCGCCAGCATCGCCTACGCCCCCTCCTTCGCCTGTGGAGGCACGCTCACTCGGTGGGCGTGACACGCATCCTGTACTAGAAGGTTGCAATCAGTGGGGGTTCTCTTTCCCGAGTCTATATGGGGTTTACACATCTGCCCCAACATCCCATGTGGTGAAGACAGAAAATGCCTAGCCGAGGACATAGCCCGCGCAGCGAACAACATCCGGAACGATACCCTCCTCATCTTCTGCCAGGGCTCCTGCCCAGCGCTTTCGAGGGTACTCCGGTGAGCGTAGCCTCATGCATCGCTTGGCACAAAGGACGGGAAGCCAGCCACTTGACCAAGACAATAGGACAGGGCGCTGACACCGCCGATGCAGTCATAGAAGCCATCACCCTAGCCGTCACCCTCGCAATTACAACAACAACACAGCAACCGCAAATCAAAGTCATCAAAATCCTCACCACCGACTCACACCTCCCAAAGATGTGTACAAGCCGCGACCACGGGGACCTCTCCTCGCGACTCTTCAACCTCGTCCTCACCCTCGCTGACTTATTCAACCGGACCTTTCCCCCCCAAAATCACTATCAGCTAGAGTCCCATCAGCAAGGGCGTCTGCCCAGTTCGCTGTCTCAAAGCCATCGCGGCCACGTGTGCCCACCAAACGCCCAACCTCCACCCCCGCCAATGAAGCCCACCTTCGCGCCTCAATGCGCAAGGAAGCTATATCCCAATGGCAAACCAGCTAGCGGGAAGCACCCAAACACTAACCAACATACCTTGCGCTCAGATCCCCCCCGGACGGTAAGCCAGCCCCATTCGTTCAAGGTTTGACTAACTTCCCTCGGTCCATCTCCACAACGGGCATCCTTACAGGCCACGCCTTCGCCGGCGAATACAACATCTGCCACCGACCTCAATCCAACGACTCCTACCACTGCCGATGTGGCGAAGCCTTGCACATAGCGCACCATATCATCACTTCATGCCCCTTGTACGCAGCCGCAAGGTGGTGCATGCTTCATCCCCTATCCACTTCCCTATCCCCCTCCACCATCTTCGGCACCGAGGGAGGAGGAGCCGCTCTGGGAGCATTTCTTGCCGAGACGCAAGCATGCTTGCGCCTGAGGCGCGAGAGCCACTGCTGGAGGATCATGGTTAGACTTACGGGTCAGTGGCGGCCAAGCCGGCCGCTACCACACCATCCACACACAATCACCCACTCCACATCACCAGGCGTATATACCATTCCATAGCCATCTCTAATCAACCGAGGCGCATTGCCGTCTCGCGCGCATCTTTGTAACTACTGTAATACATATATGTTGCACGGTATAAATGCAGATTCCAAAAAAAGAAAAAGTCTAGATGGGTCAACGTTACTAGAGGCGGTTGGCCTCTGTGGACTAGAATCGCTGATATTACCGCGGGAAACGGAGAGCTGGAGGGTGAGTGTCTTGCGCATGAAGCACAATGCCAATCGAGAGGCAGCATAAGGTAACACGCCCGGCGTGTTGTAGTCAACGGATCCGCTGGATCGGGGAGGACTTGAAATTGGCACACTTTGACGCGACTGGACCGACTAAACTGAAATCACTGGGAGGCGTGTCGAGGCAGTGTTGTCCTTTCTCTCCTGATATCGACGTTTTACATCTGTACGGCGTGGCATCCTCACATCCCTCGGAAGCGGTGTTGCGAAGAAGGGCACCTAGTGGCTCCGCGCCCTTTGTCGTTGTAGGACGACTTGAATCTTGACAACATCCGAGTCGTGCTTCACAGTGTTCACACAGGGGGGACTATTATTACTCTACAGAGCGGACACCACAGTAGTCGTTCCGTGCTACATACGAGGTGCCCCGTTTACGCAAGGCAAAAAAAAACATAGCAGCCGTAGTAGACATGTACATACATGGGTGAAATGACATTCTGCCCCAAACAAGAACGAGAATGGATAGGATGTACGCATAACTTGCACGAGCATCGAAGAAAGCGGGGGGGTGGGGTGGCGAAAAAGCAAAGGAAGACGGAATGGAAACGAAGAGGTGGGTGATAGCCATGAAGATGGATGTCGTAATCTCCTCGATAACTCGGATGTTCATGCTCTTGATGAGGACAAGAACTAGCATTGGTATGGGTGTTAGTAGGAGATGAACAGATGGATAACGGCTTACTATGCTCCAATTATCACGGTCGGTCTGGCCGCTCGCTGCAGCGTTCCCCGCACTTTCTGGCTTACGGCCGCAGCTGAGGCGAAAACTCTGAATGATCGACCATGGTCAGGTTCACAGGGTGGCCTGCTGCCTGTCGTTCATCGATGAATGGTGTAAGTGCATCCCGAGCATCGTCTCCTCCAGAACTTGAATATCCAACCTCTTCCAGGTTAGGAAGGAGCTCCAGCGGTGGCTCTCCATCGGCAGTTTGTAGGGAACCAGCAAGTTTGCCAATGGGCTCATTTTGTACATGAAGGGTCTTCAAATTGCTGAGCGGTCTGAGAAGTTGGCGCCATAATGTGCGGTCGACCTCGTTGTACCACTCTGACGATTGACTGTGCTCCTCGTACCTGAGCATGAGTTTCTCTACAACAGAGAGTACGGGATGAAGTGCACTGAGAATCTGGGCTGCGAATGATACCTGCCAGTCGAGGTGTCTGCACCTGATCCGCACCCCGAAGTAGTACCACCTCCGAGTCTGTCCTTCAGGTTGGACCGCCACTAAGTGAGCAAAATCATTGTCGAAAGCGAGCCGAACGATGCTAAAGCTGAGGATTTCTGGTGCGCCCATGAACTGCAAAAGATGTGGGACGGTGAAGGTCAGTTGATTGAAAAGCTCAATTTGGAGATTGTTGAGGACCGGGGCGCTGGTCTGAGCAAGAAGACCTTCCAGATAAGCACTGACACCCTTGAATGAAAACCAGCGAAGGTTGGGTAGCGTGATGTGCGTCGTGATCGGGGTATCCAATAGTTGTCTTTCAACATCACGGTTGGGAAGAGGGGAGTGGAATTCGATCCACAGCATCTCCAGCTGGGGCATGAGTGAAAGCTGGGTGCGTAAATAACTGGGGGGGAAGTAGGCGGATGGCGGAATACGATTAAGCCAGAGAGTGACGAGGCCCACGGCAGTCGGGAGTAATGGAGATCCAATCGGAAGGGCAGCAGGCCACAAGTTGAGGAGGCGTAAATGCGGTGCTTGAAATGTTTTGGGGAGTACCAAGCTTGTATCGTCCTCGGTCCGGGACCAGATATACATGCATTCCAGGATTGGGAACTGCTCATCCATAGTTGTGACGATCTTCCGCAATTTCGGGGATGGTAAAGTAAGGGAAATATAATGCACGCGATCACTGTGCCTGAGCGCGAGCAAAATACCGTCTTCATCTTCCTTAGTCATCTCACGGTCAAATTCGTGATAATAGATGGTGAGTGGCAGGGGTGGCGAATGTGCTAGCATGTTAGCTATAGGCACACCCTTGGTGCATAGAAGATGAAGGTCTAGCTGTGATGGCGATGCAAGTATGAGATAGCGCCACCATTGGCAAACCTGCACCAACTTGTACCACCAACATTGGCCGTCCCAATCAAAGGTGGGAGGGAGAAGATCATACTCATTCGAGGTGTCTGGTCGAAAGCGATAGAATATGTTGAGAAGCACATCATCGTTGAGGGTATGGATAGGTGAGAGTGGTATCTTCCTGGTGGGCTCTATCGACTCGCCAGTTGGTCACAATGAACAGAACTGGGATAGGGAACTTTGGAACCCACGACCTAGTGCACGTCGGCCAAGCCTTCCAATGGGGGGAAGACAGGTAATAGAAGACAAGCAACCGGGCATGTCAGGGAAGTGAGTGACGACGAGGATATGGTTGAAGTTTGAAGCGGATAGGCCTCATGGAAGCCTCATGTGGCGGTGTCATAGTTGAGCTTAGCCTAGAAGGGACGATGGCGCCTACGAGGCACCTACAGTAGAAATTCTCATAACGTACTGTACTGTACAGTCTTCTAGGGTTCCTTGAGACACCCAAGCGTAATCTTCGACTGACACTCGGAACTTGACATTTTGATCAAAATTAGTTATCTAGGTATCAAGAAAATACGATTTAGAAGCTACTAAATATTTTTTCGAATCCCAAAGTGATGTGGTAAGATGTGTGTGAGCAAATCTAATGGGCGAGTCGAAAATCAGCGATTCGGGGACCTTGAGACAGCGTGACAGGCTGTGACATACCGCCAGCGGGAAGCGAAGATCAAAGGAACAGCCTCCATTGAGCAGGCGCGTCTCGTCACTTTGTGGTGATTGAGTGTCACACTTTCCCAAAACCTCACGGTGGGCTCAATTTTGGAGAAAATACCTTGTTTCAAAAGCTGGGCTTGTAGGTAGGATACTAGGACCGTATCATGTAAAGAAAGTAAATGTATGAGATGATCTGATAGACTTCAGAGCAAATCCTTTCATGCCTGGCAAGAATTGACCAAAATCGGACCTTCTCATAATTCCTATGGCACAGATACTTTTGCGATAGACATGATTTTTGGTCAGAGTGTCGGACATAGATGTATATACTCCTAAAAATAATTACGACAGGATCGAGTAAATTTTGCAGAAGTTTCCCTATGAGCGTCTCAAGGAACCCTAGAAGACTGTATAAGTTTGTACTGCATCTTCCTGTTAGCCTCTGCTCATAGAATCATCGGGGCTACGGGAAAAATGTACATTACAAGATCAAAACAAAGCGCCTTTGACTGCACATTCTGTCCTCGGACAAGTCGACATGGTCACATGGTGAAGTTGTGGGTCACGGGTGCCAGTGAGTTGCCGTGTATCCGGGAGACTTGGTAGTAGCGGCGCAAGTACAAGACGCCTGCCTCCGAATATGTTCATGCATACCGTGGCCGCACTCATCTTGGTCCACCCTATGACATCAAACTAAAACTTTCTCTATATCCTCTAATCATATCTACAACATACTACAGCACTGATGCCTACCACCACTACTTTCGCCCTCCGACACTGCTACCACCACTACCGCTGCCACTGATTCCCTCCGATCCCTCCGCTAGAATTGCCGCCAGCATTGCTGCTTATAGGCGTCGCTGGCCAGTTGGTGCTCGTACTCGCCGTTGCGCGGGGAAGCTGCGCTTGCGCCGGTCGGGGAGGCAGCGCACGTATTCCATGTAACTGCGCCTGCTGCTGTTGTTGTGCGCCCTGTATGGCCGCTTTGGCTGTACGCATAGCCACGAGGCGGTCGGTTTTTGGATGTGGCTGCACAGCGAACGCGCTGAACGTGGAATCCAGTGCAGACAGTCTCGTCGAGGGATGAGACGTGGAAGTTGGGGAGTGCGCGACCCTGGATTGGGAAGTCGTGGACGGGCGTGTGGTAGGAGGCGCTGGTGCTGACATGGACGCGGAGGAGGGCGATGGCGGGACGATCACCATCGGGCGCGGCGTCGTAGGTTGGGATGGGTGTAGCTGGGGCTGTGGTTGCGATAACTAGTCGATGTCTGTTGGGAGGTGCTTATCGTCCGCGCTGGTGGCGGTGGGGGCGGGGGCTGAGATTGTGCTAGAGTGGTCGGCGGAGCGGGTGAATAATCTATTCCAGAATGTGAGTACTCTTATCCGCCTTCAGAGTGAGTGGGTACGCACTGCCAGTCCTCCGCCGCTTCGCAGGTGGGTCGACATCTATTGGGAACTGCGTATCCTGCGCGCTGTCCCATCCCAGAACTGCCTCATCCAACCTCTCCAGATGATCGAAAAAGACGACGCAATAGCCCGCAAGCCGTGACGCCGACATCTTGTCCTGGAACTCGAACACGAGTCGTCTGTTCGGAGATGGTCATGGTCGTGCGTCTGATGATGAACGGGGGTCAAGAATTGTCTGAAGCAACTACGCGACTCAGCGGAAGGCGGCGTCACGCCGGTCGTTGAAGCCGATCGAGCGAAAGGGCGTCCCAAACTCAGCGACGAGTTGGTGCGCGAGCGTATGCCATGGAGTAGGGGCTTCTGCCTTTATCTTCTCGGCATTCAAGTCGTACACGCTAAGAATATATGGCATGAATAATGCGCAACGGCAAGTCGGATATGGTCACGGCGCACCTAAAAGATCTCCCACTCGTCATCTTCAGAGATCTCCATGTACTCGATGCGGACAAGTTGCTTGTTGGCAAACGTCCGCTCGTACTTTGTTTTCTGGGTTTTCCGCCTTATGTTGGAAGCAGTACATTTTCTTGCTGTATCTGTAATGTATTGGTTCGGGGACTTGATGTGTGACAGATGACATCTGCTGTCCGGGAGCGGGGTTTAGCAAGTGAGGGACGGGTGGGATATCAACACACCACACTGGTAATGGGCATCCACGTCGATTACACCTTCAATGGTTTAATCGCAATGTAAGCCTGTTGAGTAAAGTGGTGACTAGCCGAGTTCCCTACGGTAGGAAAGTATTTGCGCGGTATAGTACGTGGCAGAATGGTTTGTAAGCCAGCTGTTCACTGGTCTACCATCCGAGTCCGAGTCTTTGGGATGGGTGTGTCATCCTCTGGATCTGAAGAATAATCTGGAGCTAAAGTCATCTTCTTTTGCAAGGGCTAATTTCGAAGGCGCGGAGGTGGAAACAGAAAGAAGCGCACAATCTTAGCCACGAGTTACGACTCTGAGATCGTTCGCCTTACTCAGCTGGTCTAATACAAATCGATCAACTCGCCATCAACTTCCTTCTAAACGCATATATGTGCCATACTGCTACAATAATATCTCCCACCGCAGCTGCCACCACCACGGCCGTTCCTGCGCCCCCTGGGGCACCCAGGCTGCACAGGCGCCATCTGCCGGTCTGCATTCGTATTCGCTGTCGGGAGCACCTGCGCTTGCGCGGACCAGGGTAGGAGTAAACGTAATCCCTATAAGTTCTGTTACTACTCTTGGTAGCAGCGTTCGCCACATGAATCACACTATAGTGGTCCATACTTACGGATCCAGGAGGACGAAGACTCAAGTTGTGAGGGCATGACATGTGTGGCAGGCGGTACTGATCCTGACATTGACATGAGGAAGGGCTGCGGAACAAGGTCATAGGCCCCCGGCTTCGTGGACTGGGATAGCGGCTGCGGCTGCGATTTTCTGATAGAAGCTAATCGGTGACGCGTTGGGGCGTGCCTGCCGTGTGCACCGGTACTGCTGGATGCAGGTGTACAGATGGTCCATAGGTGGGCGACGGAACCGGTGAATAATCTATCACGGTATGTGAGTATTCTAATCCTGCCTGTCAAACTCAAAGGGACGCACCGCCCGTCCTGGAAAGCAACTCTGCGTCCATGGCGACCTGCGTATCCTTGATACCTTGCCCAGTCTTTCCAACCCACCAGAAAGACGACATCATGTTCCGTCGTCCGCATCAGATGTTCCACCAGGTGTGGGTTAAATAACTTATAGTACCCATACAAGAGCAGGGCCATCATACCGTCGATACCGGGGTCCATCAGCAGTATTGTTGCGGGACCACTGGAATAGGGGAGATGGCATGAGTAAATACACGACTGACGTAAAAGAGAGACGACGCGACTTTACCCGAACCAAGCCCTGGGTAGGGCGTACCCTCCACAGGATGCATTGATGGGATGCACGACAAGCGGGTCGAGGGTCGAGCCTGTATGTTTTCCACACGTGCTCTCTCCACCTGAGTCGAGCGACGTGGCATCCAGAGTCACCAGGTCCGTTGTAGGGTTGTAGTGGTGGTGCACTCATAACGAGACGTCGGTCGAGAGCTTCCTAGAAGGGCTGCATAACGCAGCGAAAGGTGGAGTCGTGCAGGTCGTTGAAATCGAGAGAGCATAGAGGTATCGCAAACTCAACGACGAGCCCCATGAAATAGTGTTGGCCGCGGCGCGGGGGTATCTGCCATCATTTTCTGCTATAGTTAGGATTTGGGTGCACCAGGAACAGACAATGTGAATGCCATAAAACGGGGGTTCAGAGGTAGTCACAGCCTGAGCGTACCTGGATATCCCCCGCACATGATCTACCAAGGGAAAGTCTGCTTACTCAATCTGCGAACATCTGCTTGTGTTTTCGTGGGTCTCAATTGTAAAAGAGTATCAATTGATTTTATCTAGCTCACCTTGGTCTGCCTGCGCATACAACCACAGACTCGGAGGGTAACAAAGAAGCCAGAGATGTCATCAAGGATAATGCGTGGGAAATAGAAGAGTCAAGATTTCGAGTCGAATGGGCGATCTGCTTCGGTCCTGACTAAGTTAGAAGGGAAGACCCCGCCTCATGCGGTCATATTCAGTGACGTAAGACACTGTACCAGGCACGGAATCGGGACAGAATGCCACCACTTTGGGAGAAACCTAGGCAAAATGACAGGGAGAAGGTTGGGACAATTCATGAGAGCATGACTCGGAGGTGGAGGTGCCAGTGCGGCTAGTGCCATTATAAGCAGTGGTCACGGGACCGGCGATCGAATATCAGCCTGAGGCCTGACACACGACAATCGTGCGATCACTATCACCATTACAGTATCTGTGCTGGAACATAAATAACGGACTGTAGCTGCACCGATCCCCCCTGTGCCCCCTATGACACTCAACTAATTTCTTCCTTCCGTGATCTACCTATCGCGTATGTATCCCACAGCACACGGCTACTACCTGTCACCACCTCCACCATCGCTACTTCCATCAGGACTTCCGCCTCCACTACAGAGCTGCTGTTGGCACATGGGCGTCATTAGTTGGTCCACACTCGTCCTTGTAGTCGCCACAAGACTGTCAATCCCTGTGTGGTCCCTGTAAGCATGTCGCAGATCCTGAGTTGCCGTTAGGGTGGAAGGCGACGGAGGCGGGACGAGCACCATCAGCCACGGCGTTGTGGGAATAGCATGTTGGCTGTGGCTGCAACTGCGGATCCGATTTTCAAAAACAGATTGGTGGGTGTTGGAGAGTGCTCTCCGGGGCACCGCAGCCCGACACGGGAGTTGAGATGGCCAAAGAGCACCCACTGCCTCCTGTCTGCCGCTTGGCAGGTAGGCCCACATTCGTTGCACCGCTCGGGCTTGCAACCACTTCGCCCAATCACTCTAGAAAAATCGGCTGTCTCGACGTTGAAATCCTTCATTTTCTCGTACGTATCACGAGCAACATATCCGGCGGTGGGGAAGACAGCAGGACAGCTTCACATGGAGCTCAACTCGAGCAAGGCCATTGTCCCAATTGTTGCGGGACATCTTGCGACAGTGGAGATGAGGTAGCAACACGTCGACGATGAGGCTTGTATGTGTGACGTACACACTCTTCGGTGCCAGGTCGAGCTGCCCGCATCCCTGGGTTACCCAGTCTGTTGCGAGGTTGTCTTGATGGTGCACTCGCTCACGAGGCGTGGGTCTGAAGTTCTCTGAAGGGACTGCGTGATCCAGCCTAGGACAACATCATGGAGATCATAGATTAGTCAAGCGCGCTGAGGAGTAATGCAAACTTTGAGCCAGCTCATGCACGAACTTCGGACGTGACGTTCGGGTGTCTGTCTTCATGTTCTCGGCATGGGTGCCCCACGAAGTTGTACACGCTATGAAACGTGGGTCTGAATACTGCACTAAAGTGAGTGGGACACTGTGAGAGCGCACCAGAAAGGTCTCGCCTTCATGACCTCATAAGATCTCCATATTGCCTTGGCAAACATCCGCTTCCGTGCCCCGACGAGAACCACCCGCGAAATCTTCCAGCTTTCCGTCCGCACAATCAGCTCGTCTTCTGTTCCCAGTCAAACACTAGACAGAGGTATACATAAGTGAGTTGATTTCACCCTTCTGTTTCTGCACACGGAGCGAGGGACAGGATAAGAGGAGCACAATTAAGACAGACTTACGATAAATCATAAGTTAAATCAAATGATTCTGAAAACGAAGAGGCACCTGCCAAGCGGTCCATGGACGTACGAATTCAAGGTCTTGCGTCAGTGAAGGGAAGATGCCCTGTAGACGAACGGCGACAACGGCCTGACTAAAACCGTCGGTTGCAGGCAATACAAGGTCGCATTTCCTGTTGGGGGAGGACCAATCCGGCACTAGCCAGATCGGTACTAGGTGACTCAGGGTGTCTTAATGAGACATCAAGGGAAGATGAGATCTGTTTCAGATAACGGATAAGATCGAGAGCGATAAACAGTAGTATACAGACATAGTACATAGGGACGATAGTAGCGTAGCGAACAGGAGATCTGTTCGGCGGGCACCCCCCGTCATTCACTGCGTGATAACCTCTAACTCCAAGATTTCCAGTGCAATAAAATGATTTTGGTAGTAGCGTGCATGCATATAAGCACTGACGGTGATAAAGCGGCACGAGTGGACAATTTACGCAAAGTGGTGTCCGGGGACTCGACGACATACGTTTGGGGGACTAACATGGTCACATGATCGCGAGCTGTTGCAAGCGCAGCGAGTTGAGATTTGAGTGCTTCACATCGCGGGCACTTGCTCACTGCACAAGGAAGCAACAACGAACAAATGCGACATGAACATGCACAGGAGGGACGTGGTAAACAAGGGACGTGGGCAGGAAGTAGCGAAAATTACAATTGGTGAAACCAAAAAAGAGGGGAAACGGTGATGGAAACTAAGGAGTACATGGTGGCCATGAAGGTCAAGGGGTAGTATACGTCCATGTCGGTTCAGGGTGCCATATGTAGGCCATGTTTGGCGTCGTGAACTGCTCGATAGTTGGGACATTCATGGTTGTAGTGGGAATGCGAGCTAGAGTGCCTGTGGGTCCTGGCCCGGATGGGAGGCGAACAGATGGATAAGGACATACCATGTTCTGAATATCACATTCAGTCTGGCCGCTCGCTGCGGCGCCCCCCACATTTCCTGGCTTACGACCGCAGCTAAGCCCAAAGTTCTGAATGGTTGACCATGGCCAGGCTCACAGGGTGGCCTGCTAGCTGTCGTTGGTCGATGAATGGGGTAAATGCATCCCGAGAATCGTCCCCTCCCGAATATCCAACCACTTCCAGATTAGGAAGGAGCTCCAGCGGTGGCTCTCCATCGCCAGTTTGTAGAGAACCAGCAAGTTTGCCAACGAGAGAGTTTTGCACATGAAGAGTCTTCAAATTACTGAACGGTCTGAGAAGTTGGCGCCACAATGTACGGTCGACCTCGTTGTGCCACTCTGACGATCGACTGTGCCCCTCGTGCCCGAGCGCGAGTTTCTCTACAACAGAGAGTACCGGCTGAAGTGTATTGAGAATCTGCGCTGCGGATGATACCTGCCAGTCGAGGTGTCTGCACATGATCCACATCCTGAAGGACCACCACTGTCTTTCAGGTTGGGTCGCCACTAAGATAGCGGCATAATTGTTGAAAATGAGCCGAACGGCGCTAAAGCTGAGGGTTTCTGATGTGCCCATGAACTGCAAGAGATGTGGGACGGTGAAGGTCTGTTGATTGGAAAGCCCAATGGTGAGCGCGTCGAGGGCAGGGGCGCTGATCCGAGCAAGAAGGCCTTCCAGGTAAGCGCTGACACCAATGAATGATATCTGGCGAAGGTTAGGAAGCGTGATGTGCGTCATCGGGGTATCCAATAGTTGTATTTCAACATCACGGTTGGGAAGAGGGGAGTAGAATCTGATCAACAGTGTCTCCAGCTGGGGCATGAGTGAAAGTCGGGTGAGTAAATAACTCGGGGTGAAGTAGGCAGATGGCGGGATATCGCGAAGCTCGAGAGTGACGAGGCCTACTGTGGTCGTGAGTAATGGAGATCCAATCGGAAGGGCAGTGCGCCACAAAAAGAGGTGGCGCAAATGTGGTGCTTGAAATGTTCTGGGAAGGACCAAGCTTGTATCACCTTCGGTCCAAGCCTGGATATACAAACGTTCCAGGATTGGGAATTGCTCATCCATAGTTGTGATGAACTTCCGCAATTTCGGGGATGGTAAAGTAAGGGAAATATAATGCACACGATCACTGCGCCTGAGCGCAAGCAAGATACCCTCTTCATCTTCCTCAGTCATCTCACGGTCAAATTCGTGATAATAGATAGTGAGTGGCAGGGATGGCGAATGTGCTAGCATGTTCGCTATAGGCACACCATTGGTGCATAGAAGATGAAGGTCTAGCCGTGATGGCGATGCAAGTATGAGATACCGCCACCGTCCGCAAACCTGTGACAACTTGTACCACCAATGTTGGCCGCGCCAATCAAGGCTGAACCAGCTTTCCTCACGAAAATGACTCGAGACGTCTAGTCGAAAGAGATAGAATATGTTGAGAAGCACATCATTGTTGAGGGTATGGATAGGTGAGTGTGGTCTCTTCCTGGTGAGCTCTATTGATTCGCCAGTTGGGCACGATAAACAGAACAGGGATAGGGAACTTTGGGACTCACGACCTGCTGGTGCGCGTCGGCCAAGCCTTCCAACGGCGGGAAGACAGGTAATAGTAGAAGAAATGCAACCGGGCATGTCAGGGAAGTGAGTAACGACGAGGATGTAGTTGAAGTTTGACCTCATGGAGGCCTCATGCTCATGGGATCATGATGGTGGTGGTGAGCTTAGCCTAGAAAGGGTCGATGGCGCCTACGAGGCGTCTATCTTACTGTTAGCCTCCTCTGCTCGCAGAATCATTGGGCATACGGGCAAAATGTACATTACAAGATCGAAATAAAGCGTCTTTGACTGTACATTCTGTACTACGAACAAGTCAATATGGTCAAGTTGGCGGCCACGGGCGAGTTGCCGTATATCCAGGAGACTTGGTAGCGGTGGCGCAAGTACGAGACGCCCGACTCCGAATACGCCCACGGCATGCGTGCCGTGGCCGCACTCATCTCGGTCCCTCCTATGACATCCAACTAAACTTTTCTCTATATCATCCAAGCATATCTACAACATACTACAGCACTGACGCCTACCACTACTTTCGCCCTCCAACACTGCCGCCAGCACTGCTGCTCATGGGCGTCGCTGGCCAGTTGGCGCTCGTACTCGCCGTTGCGCGGGGCAGCTGCGCTTGCGATCCATGTAACTGCGGCTGCTGCTGTTGTTGTGCGCACTGTATGGCCACCTTGGCTGCACGCATAGCCGCGAGGCGGTCGGTTTTTGGAAATGGCTGTGCAGCGAACGCGCTGAACGTGGAGTCCAGTGACATGCGTGCGACAGGAGGTGCTGGTGCGATATGGACGCGGAGGACGACGGCAGGATGATCACCATCAAGCGCGGCGTCGTAGGTTGGGATGGGTGTAGCTGCGGCTGTGATTGCGATTGCAAGTTCTAACTAGTCGATGTCCATTGGGAGGTGCTTGTCGTCCGTGCTGGTGGAGGTGGGGGAGGCTGAGATTGTGCCGGAGTGGTGGGCGGAGTGGATGAATAATCTATTCCAAAATGTGAGTATTCTCATACGCCTTCAAAGTGTATCGGTACGCACCGCCAGTCCTCTGCCGCTTCACAGGTGGGTCGACGTCCATTGGGACATGTGCGTCCTGCGCGCTGCTCGATCCCATAATTGCCTCACCTAACCTCTCCAGATGATCAAAAAACATGACGTAATAGCCCATAGGTTCTGACTTCCACATCAAATCTTGTCTCCTTGCGTGTCAACATGCGTAGCACGCGCAACGCATCCGCAACCCGTGACGCCGACAGCTTGTCCTGGAGCTCGAACACGAGCAAAACCATCATAACGAGGTCTATTGGCGCTATTATTGCAGGGCCGCGGGTCACCTTGAGACAGTCCGAATATACTTTGAGCGTATTGACGAGTAGCTTGAACGTGTGTTGCACACGCTTCTTCCACGCCGGATCGAGTGGTGCAATGTCCTTTAGCCAAGTCGTGTGTCGGGAGGTGGTCGTGGTCGTGCGTTTGATGATGGGGCGAGGGTCAAGGATTGTCTGAAGCGACTGCGAGACCCAGCGGAACGCGGCGTCACGCCAGTCGTTGAAGCCGAGCGAGCGGAGTGGCGTCCTAAATTCAGCGACGAGTTCGTGCACGAGAGTCTGCCGTGGAGTGGGGGCCTCTGTCTTCATTTCCTTGGCATTCAAGTTGTACACGCTAGGAATATAGGGCATGAATAATGTGCAACGGCAAGTCGGATATGGTCACGGCGCACCCGACTCGGAAAGATCTCCCGCTCGTCATCTTCAGAAATCTCCATCGCTCAATCTCGATACGGACAAGTTACTTGTTTGCAAACGTCTGCTCGTACTTTGTTTTCTGGGCGTTTATAGCCGTACATTTTCTTGCTGTATCTGTAATGGATTACTGTAGTTCGGGGTAAGTCGAATCAAGTGCCTTTTGCCCGATCGTTTTTATCTACGAACGCCAACAGAAGGAGTATTAAGAAGCAGAGCGCAGTTGGCAGAATTGAGAGGGACGTACGACACGTCTGAAGGTGAGTCTATCTTTGACAAATGATCCAGAGGACGATCAGATAGAGATCCACCAAACCATCCATGATCCTGGAAATCGAGTGTCAACTGGGGGGAGACAGGTCGCAAAATACGGGGCGTACTTTTGTATTGGGGTCGAGGGTGGCTTCCCCTTGACATAAACTCACCTTTCGGTGTAATTTCATGACTGAGATCCTCCTGCACATGAATATATGGAGCCGATTAACCCAATGTACTTGGTTTGTGACGGAATGATATCTACTGTCCGGGTGAGGGGTTTAGCAAGTGAGCTCCGGGTGGGGAATCAACACACCGCGCTGGTAATGGGCATCCACGTCGATTACACCTCCAATTATTTGGTCTAACTGCGGTGTAAGCCTGTGGGGCAAAGTGGCGACTAGCCGAGTTCCTTACGGTAAGAGATGACTTGCGTGGTGTCGTACGTGGTGGACCGTGGCACACTAAGAATGGTTTGTAAGCAGGCCGTTCACTGGTGCACCTTTTTTTCTGAGTCGTTGCGATGTGGAGGGCCATCCTCTGGATCTGAAGAATAATCTGAAGCTAATGTCACCCTCTTTGCAAGAGCTGATTTCGAAGGCGTGGAGGTGGACAAGAAGCGCACAATCTTAGCCACGAGTTGCAACTCTGAGACGTGAAGTCTGGGAGGACGAAGACTCCGAGTCGGGCCGTGAGAGTATGGAGATGTGTGACAAGCGGTACTGATCCCGACATTTGACATGAGGAAGAGCGGCGGAACAAGATCCTCGACCCCCGGCTTCGTGAGCTAGGATAGCAGCTGCGGCTGCGATTTCTGAGAGAGAAGCTAATCGGTGGCGCGTTGGGGCGTACCTGCCGTGTGCACCGGTGCTGCTGGACGCAGGTGTACAGATGGTCCATGGGGCGGCAGAACTGGTGAATACTCTATCGTGGTATGTGAATATCCTAATTCTGCTTGTCAAACTCAAAGAGACACACCGCCCGTCCCGGAGGACAAGTCCACGTACATCGTGACTTGCGTATCCTTGGCCACGGAACCTTGCCCAGTCTCTCCAACCCACCAGAAAGACGACATCGTATTCCATCGTCTGCATCAGATGTTCCACCAGGTGTGGAACTTACACAAGAGCAGGGCCGTCATTCCGAGGTCAAACGGCGGTATTGCTATGGGAGGGGCAAAGGGAATGACATGAATACACGACTGACGTAAGGGAAAGATAACGCGACTTTACCCGAACGAACCAAACCCAAGGTGGGGTGTACCCCTCCACCGCGGGGACACTTTGATGGGATGTACGACAAGCGGGTCGGGAGTAGAACCTGTATGTTTGCCACACGTGCCCTCTCCACCTGGGTCGAGCTATGTGGCATCTAGAGTCACCAGGTCCGTGGCAGGGTTGTGGTAGTGGTGCACTCGTGACGAGACGTCTGTCGGAGACTTCCTAGAAGGACTGCATAACGCAGTGAAAGGTGGAGTCACGCCGGTCGTTGAAGTCGAGAGAGCATAGAGGCATCGCAAACTCAACGACTCGGATGGGCCCCATGAACGAGTGTTAGCTGCGGCGTGAGGGCAGCTGCCATCATTTTCTGCTATAGTTAGGATTTGGGTGCACCGGGAATAGACAGTGTGAATGCCATAAAAACAGGGGTTCAGAGGTAGTCACAGCGCCCCCATTGGGAAAGTCTCCTTACTCAATCCGCGAACATCTGCTTGTGCTCTCGTGGGTCTCAAGAGGGTGAACTGGTTTTATCTAGCTCACCTTGGTCTGCCTGCGCATATAATCATTGACTTTGAGGGTAACGAAGAAGCCAGGGACGTCATCAAGGATAATGCGTGGGATATAGAAGAGTCAAGATTTCGAGTCGAATGGGCGATCTGCTTCGGTCCTGACAAGGGAAGACCCCGCCTCATGCGGTCATATTCAGTGACGTAATGCACTGTACCAGGCACGGAATCGGCTTCGGGCCCGGGAGAAACTCAAGCTTAGCGCTTCTGTGGCTCACGAATAACTGAAGGACACGCCTATCTGGAATGGCTATCCTATCACGACACCACCAACCAATCCCATGCCTCGCCAGCCAATCAGAATGCTCAACAGACCGACCGTATTGGTCACATACTTTGCCGCCTGTTCAGTTCGCCTGTCGCCGCCAAGTTTGCGTCCCGGTTACAGAAGTAACAGAACGTTGCCGTGCTCTGGATTGTGATCCCCTTTTCGCACCATCCGTCTCTCTCTGCGCCGATAACACCCTTTCCTATCACCTTCGCCACGCATACTCATCTTAGCAGTGGCGCAGAAAATCCAGAAAGGTTGACAGGGAGGAAGGAGAAAATACGGACCTCGTAGATATCGCGCATCCTGTACTATAAGATTGCATTCCGCGGGGGTTCTCTTTCCCGAGTCTATGTGGGGTTTACACATCATCCCACGCGGTGAAGACAGAAACGCCTAGCCGAAGACATAGCCCGCGCGACGAACAACATCCAGAACGATGCCCTCCTCATCTTCTGCCAGGGCTCCTGCCCCAGCGCTTTCGAGGGTACTCCAGTGAGCGTAACCTCATGCATCGCTTGGCACAAAGGACGGGAAGCTGGCCACTTGACCAAAGCAATAGGACAAGGCGCTGACGCCGCCGATGCAGCCATAGAAGCCATCACCCTAGCCGTCACCCTCGCAATCACAACAACGCAGCAACCGCAAATAGAAATCCTCACCACCAACGCACACCTCCCAAAGATGTGTACAAGCTGTGACCACGGAGACCTCTCCTCTCGCCTCTCCAATCTCGTCCTCACCCTCGCTGACTTATTCAACAGGACCTTTCCCCCCCAAAATCACCATCAGCTAGAGTCCCATCAGCAAAGGCGTCCACCCAGTTCGCTGTCTCAAAGCCATCGCAGCCACGTGTGCCCACCAAATGCCCAACCTCCCTCCACCTCCGGTCCTCCGCCAACGAAAGCCCACCTTCGCGCCTCAATGCACAAGGAAGCCATATCCCAATGGCAAGCCAGCTGGCGGGAAGCACCCAAACATACCTTGCACTTGGTTTTCCCGCGGATGTAAGCCAGCCCCATTCATTCAAGGTTTGACTAACTTCCCCCGGCCTATCTTCACAACGGGCATCCGACTCCTCACAGGCCACATCTTCACTTGCGAATACAACACCCGCCATCGACCTCAATCCAACGACCCCTACCACTGCCAATGTGGCGAAGCAGTACAAGGTGACGTGCCCGGCGTGTTGTAGTCAGCAGATCCGCTGGAGCGAGGAGAACTCGAAATTGGCACACTTTGACGACTAAACCGAAGATTACTGGGGTGTCGAGGCCAGTGTAGTCCTTTCCGTCCTAGATATTGACGTTTTGCATCTGTACGACGTGGCATTCTCACATCCCTCGGAAGTGGTGTATGCCGCTGAAGAAGGGCACCTAATGGCTCCGCGCCTTTTGT
>QLOS01011673.1:0-12965 GCA_003313725.1 Russula sp. MG48
GTGTGAATGGCTCATTGATACGTGGATGACGTAGATGCTTGGGCGAAACTTTGCCCCATTTACAATGCCTTTCTTAACGGAACAAGCTACACGTAGTCACGTTCTCGAAATCATATAGAACCTTTCTTCATTGGACCTTGCTTCGAGCGCTATCAGCCCCTCCTTTTCGTTTATGTCGGGTACTATTATACTATCTAACCTGTCTAATCATCACTGCTACCTTTATTTCTACTCTATTCTTTAAGGTATACGGTATTGAACACGAATGCCTCGCCTTGCAATACGTTTATGATCGACTAACATGAAAAAGCACCTTTGTCCTCTCCTAGCTGTTAATTACGATAATAGCGTACTTTAAACGCTTGGTATTGGATTACTCAGAAACCTAAGAACCTCTATTTTGGTAAGGAAAGCCGCATGGGAATGGAAGGAAAAGGCAGCAGTGGGGTTGGGAGTTTTATCTGAGCATACCTCGACCTGATCGTACTCTGCGTGGTTCAGGTGAGCAGAAATGAATTACGAGTAGCGCCACCACCAAGCCATTGGAAATGTGTTCACTGATCCCGAGATCGCCTCGCTGAACTCCCGGTTCGACGACGGTCTCTGAGAAGACTATGAGGGGCTCCTAATTTCAAGGAGAAAGGAAGGTAACTTCGAGATACAAAAAGACCCATTGCGCTCCAAGGTGCTACTATATATATTAATCGACCCTATATCTCTCCTCTCGCAGCACACCCTGCACACAAGAAGCCAGAGAAAGTGTCCTACGTCACCGGAAGCACAACAGCCATCTGCGCCTGATCTTCCTTCATGTTGATGTCGATAAGCTCAGCGTCAAATATCACGTGACGGCTTCTCTTCGTCGCCCCCAGTTGCGACTTGGAATACGACGGACTTTGGCTGCCGGCGAGCAGCCCCGTCGTCTCGTTCGCCTCGACGTCCCGCCGCTGCGCGGTAGCAGCACCACTTGCTCCTGCTGCCATCGCCTCCGCAGCGGCGGCCACCGCCGCGCGCTCCAGGCGCCAGCGCTTCACCGCCGCAACGATTGACGTCGCCGCGGCGCCGGCGACGTTCACGACGACCTTGATTCGCTCGAGGTCCCGCGGGACGTCGGAGTCTGGCCAGCGGCGGGATACGGCGAGCTGCGCTGCGCTGAGGAGGATCGGCAGGAGGAAGTTCCCGGCCGAGGCGAGGAAGAGCGCGAGGAGGCCCTCGGGCGTCATCGACGTCGCCGCTGTGGTGGAATTGCCCGCTCAGATCGTGGTTATGACATGCTCCGCGGACAGAGGGAGGACGCACATCGAGCAATGCCCAGCAGGGCGTTGCGCCGCTGTTCAAACGCGTTGAGATAGTACAGAGCGAGGTGGTACCTGCCGACACACTAGTCGTAAGCCTTGTCGGAAAAGTCAACGGAATCGACTGACGTGTTGTCGACTATTTGGAGGGCGGAAGCAATCTCCATGCTTCGCGCCTGGGCAGCATCCAATATGTCCATGTCCGGGACACCATCTCCTGATGTAATCGAGCTCAGCACGAACTCGGCGCAGGCTATGATATAGATCGCGGCATTTGCGAGGCGACCAAACTTGAAAAGGACCGGCACGGCCATGGTCGCTACGAGCCGCAAACGCGATTTTGCATGCACCATCCGGTCGACGACTATGTGCATGAGCAGGATGGAGTCAGTCAGAACAGGCGTAACGCTGTTGAGTATTCCCATAATGACGACCGTAAGGGGCTCGAGAGTGGTCGATGGGGACAGCCAGGAGCACAGCTTATCGAGATCGTTTTGTGATTACTTGCGTTCCGCCCGCCTGAGTGGTGAGACGACGTACCAACGCATAAACATTGACGACAGAGATTTCCACGCCAAACAAAAGGAAAAGAAAACTCAAGGAGTGGGCAGCCTTCTGCCTTATTGGAGGATTGACATTGACTAGTAGAATGATTGTGAGGATGAGAGCTGAGTCCAGCAAGGAAAGATTGATCACGAAGGAGAGAAGTCCCTTGACGGTGGTGAGAAAAATCAGTTCGGGGACGGGGCTGATCTCAAAGGTCGGAAGTGACGGCAATTTGGGGATGTTAAACGGCAACTTTGGGATTAACATGATTGACCATGCTATGGAGGGGCTGGGGACTGCTGGTTAGAGGAGCGTCATAGAGACCCGCAGAGGAAGGACAGGCATTGAGTTGGGTGTACCCATTCCGGTATATTTCCTAACATTCCACAGAGACATGGTTCGCTCCGTGCAAGCGAGTAACTTTACAGTAATGTCACTTTGACCGCGACGTAACTCGGGACCGCCATACAGTTCGGACGTCGGCAGCGGCTACAGACCGCCCGTTAGCCTCCGATAAGCCGTACCCTTCAGCGTCAGCGCCGCCTGGGCCAATCTTTCACGGAAGGCACCCAGAGACTTCTGTTTCCTGTCAATGTCTGTCACAGCTTACATCGTCCCCAATGCCGACCTGGGGACGCACAGGGTTGCAGCAGCAGCAGTTGTAGGTGGATTGTGCTCGCATCGTCAGGGTCGTCCCGCGCCCAAGCTGTAAAGGAAGGCCGACTTGGCGGCACCTAATGGCAGGCGACACATGATTTCGAGCGGCGGGAGGCAGGTTCGATTGTGAAAAAAAAACAGAAGAATGACTTGAATTCAAGTTGTCCCTGGACCCTGGCTTCGGTATTTTGATGGCGCACGAATGAACAGGGGCGACAGACACTTGGACACGAGAGCGTATTCGGATGCCGGCAGCCCTAACGGCATCATTATGTCCGCTCCGTCCATGCGGTATCGCGTTGACAGCGGAGGCGAGGGATTGGTTACAGTACTGTACAGTATCATTGTCGTGCGAGATACAGTACGTCAGTTCCCATTAGCACCCAATCTACTCCCCACGTGTATGAGTGATGAGTCTAGCTGTGATAGGGCACTGCTTTGGCAAAGCTGGAAAGGTTAGAGTAGTTTCAAGTAATTAATTACAGTACCAGCGACATGAAAGTGCATGATGATGCTATGGCATATTCTTGGGGGCTTCCAAACTCCGACCTCCGTGCACCAAACGGATCGTCGAAAATCAAGAAATGAGCGAGGAAAGCTAATTTTATTATAGATAGACACTTCTCCTTGTTCACTCAGTGTCAAATTCCCGAGAGCCTGTTTCTTCCGACACCATGCTGACCACAGTATAACCCAACGACGGGGATCCCAGTGACGGCATGGTTCTGCTTACAGTATAAGGTTGCAAGGAGTCCCTTCGCGTATGGAACGCCAAATCCAATCAAGCGATCTGGCGTTTGCAAAACCGACTCGCACAAACGAAAACTCGGGCTCGCCGACTCATTCCTCCAGACTCTGCCGAGGGCTCGATTGTGGCGTGGAGGCCTCCGAGGCAGAGGCAGGCGTCGAGATGAGCGTCCGGGCAGACGCAGTTGCACCGCGCGCCAAGCCCTCCGCCTTGCCAAGCCGCGCGCTCGCTGCTGCGGGGCCGGAGAGGCGCTTGCGCAGCGTAGCCACGCTCGCGCTCGCCATGTGGATCAAGACATTGGCCGAGTCGATGAGCGTCCCGGCGTCACTGGACGGCGCGAGGGACGACGCGGCGAGCTGTGCGGCGCTGAGGGTGATCGGGAGGACGTAGTGCGAAGCGAGGGACCAGACGAGGCCCACGAGGCCCAGCGGTGCTGGTGTAAATGACGTCAGCGGAGGACCATAAGGTAGGATTGCGATGAAGGAAAGCGCAGACGGACATGTCCAGGCGGAGCGCGTCCGCGTCCCAAGGATATGGGTCCAGTACACTCTGAGCGAATATCTGCGGGCAATGGCTTTTAACAAAGTTATGCAAGGTACGGTGGCGAAAGCTGACAGGTTGTCGACGAGTTGAAGGCTCGATGATATATAGACATTCTGTGTTCGTGCCATCTCCACCATGGCAAAATCAGGGGCGATGCTGTCGTTCGCGACCGTAAACGAAGCGACTATGAACTCGACGCTTGCGTGGATATACATAATCGCACCGGCTAGGCGCGCAAACTTGAGAAGAATCGGTGCGCCCATCGTGGTGACGAGCGTAACCCTAGAGGTCGACTGGGACGCCTTTTCCTTCACGAGGTGAAAGAGAATGACGGAATCCGTGAAGACGGGAATGACGCTATTCAGGACGTTCAAGACGGCCAAGGTCAACGGATGCAGTGTCGTCGACGGGGAGATCCATGAGCAAACCTTTGGGGAAAGAATCAATGAGTACGGATGGAGATATAGAGGATGCGCACTAGAACGTGAACATTGATCAAAGCGAGCTCTGCCCCGATAATGAATGATAGATAGCCGTAAAGGTTCGCCGTAACCTTGCGCAACTCGGAAGATGTATTTGTCAGCAGTATAAGTGAACCGATGGTGTACCACTGAAACGACGACAGGCTGGTAATCGGGACAAGGAGAGCATTGACCGTGAAAAGGAAGATGACTTCGGGCAGAGAGTAAACTTCAATTTCTGGAGGCCACCTGGGGAGATACTGGAGAATAGACGCGGCCATCGGTTGCGCGGAAGTGTTCGGAAACTTGGGTACTCGGGAACAGAAGGAACCCATCGATTGCCTGAAGATTATTTAACTGCCCAGGGAGCGTGATTCAGCAGACAGATGACTCCGTTGTCCATGCAGCTGAAGAATGTTGTTAGCAATGCACGGATTCTTTTCTAGCAGATCAAAAAACACAGGATCGACATTTCTCCGTGTTACAGGGTATATGCCATGCATACATTTGGCAGGCAACCGACCATCACAGTCCATCAAAGCCTAGAGAATAAGATCAGTGAAGCGGACTTACCGAAAGCACGGCTTCTGGACGTTCACTAGAGAGTGTCTCACAAAGGGCACCACTTTGTGCTTCCCCATCACTCAGGTTGTCAACCCTGAGTGATGATGAAGCACAAAGATAGAGCAATCAAATGATTCCTTCAGAAGGCGATGCTGCTCTGCTACTAGTAGTACAGGTAGTAGTAGATTGTTACGAGTGGTTGGAGCCATCGCCATGTAAAGCAAGTTTTCCCACGGTGTCTCGGAGGGTGGGCCTTATCAGATGCTACATTCCACTGATACATATCAATCACAATATTAAATATACAAGGCAGTTAAATATACAAGACAATAACCCATTTCTCTCATGTATTCGTCCGAACCTCCCGCACTCGGGAACGACATTAAATTAGCGCTTCAGGCTATGTTATAATTCATCGGACGTAATTTTGGGGCGCCTAAAACGTCGGAAGGTTAGGGAGTGCCACGCACGGAGTAAGAGGCAATCATACCGTAAGGCAGGAATGACCACAACTAAATCCTGTGGCCAGACGCGCGTAGGGATATTGAGAGGCTCCTAAGCGGCGAGGGGGGGAGGTGCGAGCGCGTAGCTTGAGACACTTTGGCTGCGGCTACTGTGACAAAGTCTAGGATGCCCTCCTTGAACGTCGGAGAAGCCGGCGGCTCGTAGTGCTGGCGGGCCAACTTGAGTAGTGTCAGAAAGGGAGTTGAGGAGCGACTGGAAGAAGCTTCGATGAACGGGATGGCATGCGTTTTGGCAAAATTACGACCATCTAAAGTAGGAGCACAAGTCAGAATTCCATGGATATATCAATGATCTTGGGCGAGATTCACGGGATCCATGGACTTCTTTGACGTTGCAGTGCGAAGGGGTGTTCGAGAAGAGAACAACAGGCAGAGATCTACACTTGGACTTGGTTATTTGCTCGTGGAATCCCGCGACATACTGCAAGGAGGTTGCAGAGACGGGATTGTAAACGAAGAGGACGCCATGGCACCGCACCAGGTCCCTGAAGAGGTCTCGGTCACCTCCATCTTCAACCTAATATAAGGATTATTCGTACCCATAACACTCCCGAAATATTTCCCCTGGCCTCTCAATGATGTCCAGGAGGAGAATGCGATTATCGGTCAGCCTGAGGGGTTTTTGATTCGCACCTGGTAGCTGAACGTCAAGAAGACGAGTAAAGTAACTCAAGTCGTACGCACGAAGGAGCGACTTTGGTAAGCTGAGAGTAATTGGTTCGTTTATATACGCAGAGACAACTTCACGCACGCCAGCATCTGAGGGGGAGAGGATGAGAGATCCTATTAGGTGAGGCTGATGGGTGCGACGTACTACTGGCACCTACGATCAAAAGGTTATAACCAAGGGCAACATCAAAACACGATTGCTTTTTGCAAGAGTGATAAGGGCAAAACACACGAACAAGTGGTAAGGAGGACGTACAGACATGCGGAACTAGAAGACAGGAGTCGAGGGGTGACCTTTGGAGGAGAGGGAGGGGTGTGAAAAGCGCAAGATCGCAGGGATATAACAGACAAAAAGCATGATTAGCGCTTCGACCTAGCCACAGATGCAGAACGAGTGTTGCTGTCTTCACTGCAATTGTCCGAGTAATTACTGACTGTGGATGGAGTGCGGCGTTCGGTGATCATCAGAGATCGGCGATATGGATCGAATCGGTTCGGTTCGTGGTCAAGATCACGGTCTACGAGACAACCGCTTTTGGATGGAAATAAGTCGGTATCGACACGACACGGGGCGGACTAAGTTAGACGCTCGGCTATCATTCAAACTTGAAAGCCTCGACCTTGCCACCACCACTACGAGCATGTTATCCCGGCTCCTCACTCTATCCCCAGAGCTTCTCGTTCAGATCATCTCTTATCTTCCTTTTAAAGACATAACCTCCTGTCAGGCTTCCTGTCGTCATCTCAACGGTGTGGTCAAGAACTCCTTTCTGCTGAAGTATCTCAAGGAAGCTGGCAGGACCGGCGTGTATGACCCATTAGACGCAGGATTCACCTTCCCTGAGCGTCTCGAGAGGTTGCGAAATTGGGAGAAGAGCTGGCAGAACCTCGATATACCCGAGACTGCCACCCGCATTACATTCGACCTCGACAATTGGTCCCCACTCATCGGTTCATTGCATAACGGGCATCTAATCGTCACCGGTACCGATCCCGTCGTCTACGCCTACTCCGATATCTCTTCTCTCCCCAGCGCGCTACCCCTCGGCTGTATCGAACGATGCAATTGGACTGAAGTCAGGGAAGGCGTGCTCCATGCGTTTGCATTCGCTGACGAGTACGATCTTGTGGTCATAGTATCCACGTGCGTCGCTTTCCATGGCTGCCCACTGTCGGCTATTTTAATGTTCAAGTTAACATTTGTCTGTAGGGGCAATCGAGCAAATCCTGAGAGCCTAACTTACGATTTCGATCCTCAGCCTCCCACCATCGTCCTCAATGTCCACATGCTCACACTTTCCGAACCGACACCACATCGTCTTGCGAAGAACCCTCACCTTGAGATTTCTCTCAAATCAAGATTCGTTCTAGGCTGTGCCCTCGATGCGCAGCTAGCCGGAAATTGCCTAGTCATACTCACGTGCCATGGATGGAGTTATGAATTCGACGAAATTCATCTAGTATATTGGAGAGAAGGCACAGTCCATTGTGTAGGCGTGTTATTGTCCCTGAGAGACATAACTGACGAACAATCAGCTGCGTCGCAGCCCACCCAACACTTATTTCCCCCAAATCACCTTCCTTTCTGAAGATACCCTCGTGCTCGTTCAGAAACAAGGCAACGCCCTCGAACTGTGCCAGATCACTTGGGGGGACTCGCCCGGTTTGGAAACGCACTGCGTGCTTGTCCTACCGGCTCTGCAGCGGGGGATATCGTGCGTGATGGTGGAGTGCCAGGGCGACCAAGTCGTCGCCTCGCACGATCTTCTCACGCGCTCTGGTCGCCTCCCCTTCGTGAGCGATCCGAACGCGACGGTGCTCTGCTTCACCCTCGGGTTCCGACAGTCCGTCGGTGGCTTCGATTACCTCCGATCTGTCTCCTTCTGGGTGCGGCGCTGCTCTCTGTGCGAGTACGCCGCCCGCGGGGTGAATCAAAAGTATTCGTGGGATGCGTGGGGACCATCGGTGACGCGCTGGACGGATTGGGAGCATGGGCTTGCACCATGTAGGCCGGGCGGCTCGCGCAGCGCGCTATTCCCCCTCCTGATCGAAGTAGGCGCGGGAAATCCGATCGTGATCCGGGACTTCCATCCGGAGCGTGTGCGGCGTGCTCTCGCGCGGAGCAAGGGCCCGTCGTGGAACGAGGGCCGATTGAAGGTGGTCACCGAGTCGAGCAAGATCGAGAAGGGAGACGAGTTTCTGAACGACATCGTCTCGTCGCTGCCTTACTGTGAGGCGACGAGCGAGAAGCGGTACGGGTATCACGAGGTGCTGATCGACGACGAGCGGATCGTGGGAATCACGGTGCGTGCCCTCTTGTCTTATCTTGAGACTTTCGCTCATCGTCATTTTTTTCCCTCTGATCTAGCGTGGCGACGATGAAGGGACGATAGACATCCACTTGATGATGTGATGCTGTGAATGGGATCGAGGATTTTACTCTCCCGTCTCCGAACGACTTGACAGCCTGTGACCTGACCGACTACGTGGGTACGCCCTTTTCTTCGCGTCGACGGATGCTCTGCCGACTCTTTGTGGAACTGACGTCGAGGCAGGCCCAAGACATGCAATCCATCCTCTTACATGGCTTCGATTTCAGTACGTTAGGTTTCAAATCTGGATGTTCGGCTCGCCCCACTTGACGTTGGTGACGTTTCACTCCACGAGGTGAATAATCGAGTGCTTCAAAAATAGATCATGATCCGCGTGCTAAACAGCGTGGCCACAGTGACAACGCGGACTGCCCAACGTAGTCGGCCGCATGCCTCTGGCAACTGGCTATTCCCCCATAAACGTTCCTACACGAATGCCTGGGAGGGCCTTTTCGGGAGAAGCAGGCAGATAGGACTGGTTGTTCCGGGCCGACGCACGTGTCTGGGAAAGAAGGTTGTGGGCGGGTTCGTCCGATTAGAAAATTTGAGCGCAAGACAACCTTGGCTCAGCATATGCCGAGCTAAGCACGGCTGGTAATATTACATACACATAGCATCCCTATTTACAGCAGCACATGACTATATAGAATCACTGAAGTGTTTGTGTTAGCATTTAGTGAACTAGGACGTCCCATATATGTCGTCCTTCTCCCTCCATTGAGCAGCGACGAGACCTTGAGAGTGGAAGCGTCCGCATAGGAAGTCAATGCGGAGGAGGCCACTCGCGAGCTGAACAAGATTGACGCCTTTACCACCGTGCGGAGGTTGGTGTAGATGGCGTTGAGGACGTCCTGGACAAAGGGGAGCTCAGAAGAGGCGCAAGGGCCTGGCCAAACAACGAACTTCCAGAGAAGACCGCCGACACGAAGTGTCATGGAAGGTAGCGGTGGGCACGAGGCGGTGTAGATGGGCGCTGCGATGGTACAGCACCGTCCCAAGCGAAAGTGTAGACAGGAAACAAGGAGGGGGAGATAGCTTACAGGAGAAGACTTTTGGTTACGGGTGACGCTGGGCTCCGGATCGCTGGATGGCTTCGGAAATCGCCTGAAACGCTTTAGTTATCACGCGGAGTGCCTAGAAGAGGAAACGTGAGGGAATGACTGTGATCACAGCACAAGCATAGGGTGTTTATATACATGAGAGGGAGGGAATGCGATAGTGAGAATTCACAAGCGAAGTACACAACAATGCAAGACACAGGGAATAGTGACAAGCGTGACTTGAGAGTCATAACAAAGCGGTGTGTGAGGTGTGCGGTTGCGCGGCTTGAGGGAGGTGAATGAGAGTGAGAGTAAGAATGGAAAGGCGTGGGAAGCGTCTGAGAGTGTGGCTTTCATGCGCAAGTCGGGAGTGGTCCTTACAGCGGGTTCGGCGAGAATGGCCGGTGGCAGCCGTGAGTTTATCTGGGAGTGACGGAAACTTTAGTGAAAGACAGAGCTGGGGAGGATCTGAGCATGATCGCTTCCATGTGGGACCGCAAGTGGGCGGCGGTGTCGCGAGCGAGTCGGGAGATGTGACGAGGCCCGATCACCTTCGCACA
The DNA here is from genome assembly GCA_003313725.1 of Russula sp. MG48. Lineage (NCBI taxonomy): Eukaryota > Fungi > Basidiomycota > Agaricomycetes > Russulales > Russulaceae > Russula > Russula sp. MG48. The sequence goes on from QLOS01011673.1 coordinate 9,980, forward strand.
TTCGCACCTAACACTCCAAACACTCCAGTGGTCCTTAAGACATAGCTGACGTGGGATTCAACTTTCCCGGTCAAAAAAACCCTCTTCACATTACTGAATGGGCGGAAAAGCTCCGACATTGGTAAGGGGTCCATATTATCTTGCCCGCTTTGCAACGGAGAGGATGCATCGATGTAAAAGTCTCGCACATCAGTGATGATAAGGGAAAGATTGTCGCAAATCTCGGCCATACACGACAGCTGCCAATCTAACGGCATACATCGCACCCGCAACACCATACGATGTGGCGCTCCTTGTTGAGTAAGGGTGATAGAAATATCGTTCTCTGAACAATACAACTTTGCTTCATCGTGCCGTCTTTGCGTTTCTGTGCGATAGACGAACTGGAGGAGTTGGGGGGTATGAAAGATAGTAGCCTGATTGAAGAATGCTATATCGATGTTCTTGACGACAGGAGCGTCGATCTCAGATAATAGGCACTCCAAGTACTCGCTAGTACCGTGGAATGCAAAATCTTCCAGTGACGGGAGGACGACGTGTCTTTGTGGCGCAGAAATGTTTCCCCCTGCGATAGGGTGAGGCATCGGGAAATTGAAATGGAGATGGAGCGTTTTGAGGCGGGTCATCACGGGCAAGCAATTCATGAGAGCTTCCGGCGATATATACCCACTACTGGGCAGGGCTTCAAGCTGAAGAGAAACGAGATTCTCGGCCGATAACAGAAGCCGCTGGAGCGCTGGAAATGCAATCCTGGTCAGGTAGAGGACACGTAAGCGCGGGAAAGGTCCCCCGAGATATTCACTGGGAAGGATAAGTCCGGTCTTAGTTTGTGTCTCCAGCTCCAGGATCTCTAGCGCGGGAAACGGCTGCTGCGCTAGTGTGGCCAGCCTTTCCAACAGTGGAGTTGTCACATTTAGCTGGATTGTGCGTATGCGATCCGGATGTTGGAGCGCGGCAATTATGTTGTCTTCATCTCCAGCAGACACCGTGACCAGCGGCAGATGACTGGAACTAGAGAACGCGAGGTATTGCATGACGATAGGTAATGCAGGCCAACAGTCCAAATTATCCTTGACAGGTGTCCCATGGGTGCAGAAAAGTTGCAGGTCGAGAGAGCAGGGTGAATCGAAAATAATATATCGCCATCTTCGGCACACGTGGACAAGTCTATGCCATTCCCATAGACGACCTCGCGAAAAAGGCATAGTAGAGACGAGTCGGAAAAAGATGAATATTTTCATAAGGAGGTCATCGGGGAGCTTTTCAATTGCCACATGCTGAGAAATATTCCTTGCTATGCGTAGGTCAATTAACATTGCTTACACCGCATGTGGGGCATACCTTGGTGGTATGGTAATTCATGAAGAAGGGCAGCAGTGGGCTCCGAGTCGGCCTTCTCTCCCTCAGACTCGAATGGGCCATCTGCCGATATCGGCAAGTTATCGGTGAGCACATGCTGGGTTGTTGCATGGCTCATATCGGTAGGAACACCCGAGACGAGTGGAGGCCCGGGGGCGTCGGTCTCTCTAGAATGCTATAAGTATTTTGTTGGCCCATCCCATCTAGTGAGGGGCATAGACGTACTTGAGAGGCATGGATAGATGCGCTTTAAGCGCCTCAGCGGTTGTCCTTCCATCAGACGTTCTGGCCATGTGAGTCCTATTAGTCACCTGACTATCACTGGCCCGGGGTCGTCCGAGTCTGAGCTGAACCGTACAGTATCCGAAATTTCTGTATTTCTTCGCTCAGGTACATAGTCAATTGAAATGTATCGTAATGGCTTCGAGTTCTCCTGGTGACATACTATTCCCATAGCTGTGTGAAGGCCATTGATATCATAGAACATCAGTGACAGAAACCACACTCAGGCTGGCGGTCGGCGAACTGGGCGAAGGTATGCGTGGCGACCAGGCCGTTTCTCAATGATGGTACGCCTCAGTGCTGAGGTGTGAGGCCTCGAATAACGCGTGGTGGAAGTGGGGGCAGTGGTCAGCTGGTTACATAGGGACCTCCAAGCAAACGGAACACACATTGGACACAAGAACCTCCTTCTCAGCAATCAAATACCAATTCAATTAAGGAGACACTCTTGCTGACTCTCAATTGTCATATCAAATGCCTTCAGACGGGCCAACAATACCTTCTCCAGCTCCGTGATGTATACCTGTGACATCACAGTGTCTTTGTGCGCAGCAGCTGAATTTCGTCCACGCGTTCGCATAGGAAGTCAATACGCAGGAGGCCACTCGCGAGTTGAACAAGATCGGTGCCTTTACCACCGTAGATATCGTTTAGGACGTCCTGGACAGTGATAACTGTCCAGGACAAAGGGGAACTCAAAAGAGGTGCGAAGGCCTGGCTAAACAACGAACTTCTAGGGAAGACTGCCGACACAAAGCGTCAGGGGAGGCAATGGTGGGTGCGAGGCGGTGTAGATGGGTGCTGCGATGGTACGGCGTCGTCCCAAGCGAAAGAGTAGACAAGAAACAAGGAGGGAGACTCGGAGATAGCTGACAGGAGAAGACTTTCAATTAGTCAGGGGTGACGCTGGGCTCCGGATCGCTGGACGGCTTCTGAAACCGCACGAAATGCTTTGGTTATCATGCCGAGTGCTTAGAAGAGGAATCGGGAGGGAATTATCACGATTACAGCGCAAGCGTAGGGTGTTTATATACATGAGAAGGGGGGAATGCGATAGTGAGAAGCACAAGCGAAGTACATATCAATGCGAGACACAAGGAATAGTGACAAGCGTGGCTTGAGAGTCATAGCAAAGCGGTGTGGGAGGTGTGCGGTTGCGCGGCTTTAGGGAAGTGAGTGAGAGTAAGAATGGAAAGGCGTGGGAAGTGTCTGAGAGTGTGGCTTTCATGCGCAAGTCGAGAGTGGTCCTTACAGCGGGTTTGGCGAGAATCCGTGAGTTTATCTGGCAGTGACAGAAACGCATGTTATTTACGCTGCAAGCGGAGGTCTGGGGGAGTGAGCACAC
>QLOS01011675.1:0-16223 GCA_003313725.1 Russula sp. MG48
CACCACCAGACGCACACGTCGTGCCGTAGGCCACGCTTGAGCCTAACACCTACCGACGTTCTCGCCTCCCATGCAGCTCCCAGACTATCCTCCTACACAGCTCCCAGACTACCCTAACAGTAAGCTGCTTAGAAACCCAGCCAGAAAGCTGACGCAGGAAGGTTTCTGGCCCGAAATGGCACACAACAAGACAGCCTATAAAACCACAAAGAAACACCCCCAATCTTTCTCCATCTACCCCCGTCCATTCCTCACAGCCGTGGCTTCAATCTACCCTAACATCTTTCGCACTTCCTCATCTCCACAGAATTTTAACCGTGCCGCTACGCTTGCTGCTGCCTGTCACCCTCGTCGCCCTCGTCCTGCTTACATGTCTTCCTCGTCTGTGGCATCCTCTGCGCCAGGCTCCCCCATCTATAAGGGGGACTACAGTGATTTCCTTGACGCAGTAGACCAACCCATCCCCGCATTGGAGCCCCCTCCGGGTTCCCCCATGACAGACATCAAACTCCCCCCTGTCGACACACTGGAGACCCTCGCTGCCAGCCCAGACACCACCTCCTATGCAGATGACTCCCCATACGCACCTCTCGGCCACTCCACCACCACACACGTCTCAGGCCTTCTACTCACCGACGCCCTAGGGAATCCAGTCTCTGGAAGTGACGAAGAGGGGCCCTCTTTCGCTATTGATATGCGTGGGGTAACCATGGGAGAGGAAGTCATCTGCTGCCTCAATGCAACGGTGGCAGAGATCATCGACACCCTGGAGGACGAAGATGTGCGTGGCACCATCATTGATGCCATGTCCTCACTCCGCAGCCTTGTGGAGGGAGACTCCGCCCCAGCCACGCCCTCCTGGAACCCTGCCAACATCCCAGATGAGTGGAGCCCCCTTGCATCTATCGATGTCGAAGGCATCGCAGAAGGAGCAGAGGAACAAGATCACCCTGGACACCCCTACCGTCTCAACCACCCTCGCAGTACCTATCACTTCGCCACAAAGATCCAGGATGGATCTGGCGCCTTGGTCACCCCCAAGTACATTGCCTTTATGTTTGGAGCCAAAGACCCAGTCGTCCTGGCCACCATGGGGCTTGGCAGGGTCATCTTCACCTTCCCCCTCCACGCATGCCCTGTCGCAAGACATGCCATGCACCCACTCCCTCACCTCACGCAGAGGCAAGTTTCCATCTTTTCAGATGAAGGAGGGGATACTGGTTCCTTCTGGCATCACGTCAACAATGCCCTCAAGGCTGTGGGGGACCCATACCTCATTGGGGAAGTCGAATGCCTATGCACAGCGGAGATGGGGATGGACTCTCATGCTATTGACATCGAGACAGAAAAGCGATGCCTGGCTGAGGTGCAATGCCTCCTCAAATGGCACCAGAGGAGGCTCAATTACTATAGAGACCAGCATCACCAGAGTGTGACACACCTCTCCTGGGCAGACGCTTACAATGTCATCTTCCCTTACCTCACCTCCATCCATGCCCCGCTCGACACTCCAGAGGACCAAGTCCTCTCCTACTGCCCCTCTCCTGCGCTTCGTGAAGCCCTGGCCAAGGCAGGGCATGGCAACACACAGCGCCCTGAGCCGTGGACCCTCTCCCAGCGCATCTTCAGGCGCCCCCCTCCCAGCGCACAGTCCCTCCTTGAGCGCATCACCCAGGAGGGCTCCCGCCTCAAACGCGAGGCTGAAGGGGAGCTGGTGGCCGGGGTGGAGTATGACACGGATGCCATGGACATGTATGACTGGACTGACCAAGGTAGCAACTGAGGACAGTCGCGCACTGTAGGAGAGGGGTGATGTTACACTCCCACTTCACTGTACGCTTCATTTTTCTTTCATTCTTACTGCCTACTGCCCCCTGTGCTTCACTTATGGACTGCTGGGTCCCTACGGCCCATGACTCCGCCTATGCCTTCCTATTTCGCTCTGTACACCTACCACACGGCCTGACGGGCCGTCGGCCCCGACGCGCATCCACTAGTGCTACATCTGCACGGCTCTGCGCATGCGCTGCCCCGGCACCTACTGACTCATACGATACAATGACTCCGGATGACTGTGTACTAGTAGTGGTGTCCTAGGGGCACCATGACTCGTTCTGACTCCCTATGAGTCACACCTTCATGTACTTATATCACATAGTTCACCTAGGACAGACCTTAAGTCTGTTCTCTTGTAATCTCAGCTCGTGAACAGTTCCTTTCCTTCCCTTGTGAACCACAACTCCTCTGGTCGATTACCAGACTTCACACATCCCCTTGCAGAGCCTTAGTATATGCTCAAAGGCAAGGGAAAGCTCTCTATCAGACGTCACAAGAGTACACCAGCACGCGAGAGGTACACAGACCTCTTACCCACAAGACCTCAGTCGCCAGCATCGCCTACACCCCCTCCATCACCTGTGGAGGTACGCTCACTCAGTGGGCGTGACATATTTCCTATGCAGTCAACCGCTTAGCGTCTTTCACAGTGAACCCGAGTCTTCAGCATGTGACCACATTGAAATGTATCCTGCGTTATCTGTCAGGAACGCGCACGCATGCAATAATATACAAGAATATACCTTATCACCCAAATATGTTTTACGGCTTTGCAGACGCTGCATATGCGAATGCAGAGTATAAGTCCATATCGGGTTACGTTTTCATGGCCGGTGGAGGTGCGATCTCCTGGAGATCCAAGAGACAAAACATAATCGCACTTTCCTCCACAGAAGCCGAATATATTGCATTGGCTGAGGCCAGATGTGAGGCAGTATGGTTGAGAAATTTACATGCCGAGCTAGGATTTCCCCAAGATTTCCCCACTGAGATTAGAGGCAACAATAATGGTGCAATCGCATTGGCGCAGAACCCACAGTTTCACAATCAATTGAAGCACATCGATATAAGATATCATTGGCTACGTGATAAAGTGCAAAAGGGAGTCCTGCACATTGAAAGCTGCCAAGATCCAGAGCAGACCACCGATATCTTGACTAAGGCGTTACCATGTCCCAAGCATAGGCGCCATACAGCCGAGATGGGATTATCGTCAGTCTGAAGGGGAGTGTTGGGATGTGTCCGAGCAGACCAGCAACAATAAGATAAGATATGATTAGATATGATATTGTTATTATGTAAAGTGTAGGATTGCTCTTAAGGAGCACGCCCTCGTATAGGGGCGAATGTCATTGTCTGGTCCTGCTACTACTACCTCGTGCCCCCATAACCTCTGTATAACTATAGCGTGTTTGCAAAAGATGGCGGTATCATGCTTACATTGGTATCCCACTTGGATCTATGCCTCCTGTTGGAGAGATGGTAAGAACGCAAGGTTATCACACAGTAAATGACAGGGGGTGCCCGCCGAACAGTCCCTAAGTACAATGCCTGTATGCTAATGTTTATCACTCTTGATCTTATCCGTAATCTAAAATAGATCTGATCACTCCTGGATGTCTCATTAAGCCATCCTGAGGCAACCAATACTGTCACTGACCCATCCTTCGACTGCACCCATCCTTTGACCAGTCATGCCCCTGTCACAGTTCAAAAATGGCTCGAATTCAAACTCAGCACGGCAGCCAGTCAACTCGTCTCAAGAAGTTGATGCTGTTGGTGCATTTCCTCAATAATGGCTAGACAGATAGATAAAAGAATATATGCAATACTATAGGAAATGATTATAGGACAGATAGCAGTGTGAATAGGATTTTGGTAAAACTCTATGTCATTATTATGTTGAATTAGATGGGTTGTAGAATTGGAATTGGTACGGTTGCCATGGATGCTGGTGGCTGCTTTGCGGAAAGGGGGGGTGAGTTAAAGTGTAATAGGGATAATAATTCAGTGGATGATGATGAGGATAAGGATGGTGTGGATGGTAACTCGAAGGTGGCACAGGCTGTGTGCATTGTGTGGCTGGAGCGGCAGCCTGAGGGTGGTCCCAGGATGCCAAAGGTTGAGTGGGAACAGCACTGACCTGGGGCTTGTCAGTCTCATTGCCATCCAATTCAGATTCTAAGCCACTCCCTGTACCTCCAGGCCCCAGGTCTGACTTGGCATTGGCAGCAGGGGTTTGGCCATGACAATGGCGGGCATGAGGCTTTTCAAATAAACCCGAAAATCGCATGTTCTTCTTGAGATCTGGTTCACTGGCAAATTTCTCTTCGATCCGTGCAGTGATGTCTTTTTTACCACCATTATCGGAGATGCCAAGGGCGAGTGCAAGGGCTCGGAGGTCGTCCTTCTTGTAGGATGAAATACGACCAGCGAAAATTCGATTTGCTGCATCATCTGCAACACGTCGAGCACTTTCTGCATTCACAGCCTCTTTCTGCTTGTTCTTCTCTGCTGTGATGTGTTCTTGTTGTTGTCGCTCTGCATCCTCTCGTTCGAATTCAGCTCGAAGGTCTTTTGCTGTCAGAAATCTGGCTTTGATCTTCTTTGATCCCCTCTCCTTCTTCTTCATCGCATTTTCAAGTTGCCAATGTACGTGATCAAGCTCCCGCCGAATAGTTGTGCAGTGAGCATTCAAGGCACTGAGCTGTGTGATTGCGCATCTAAGAGTCTGATAAGCACCCATCAGATGTTGGTGGAGTGATCGGAGCTCATTAAGCATGGCATCCAGTGATGTTACGGCTCGAGGGGCCGTGGGCACGACTTGTGCAACTTAGGCGTGTGGCGAGAGCGAACACATGGGAGGGCAGCGAGCACGTGGTCCCGAGCGAGACACTTCCGGTGGTCTCGATGACTCAAGATTAAAGCAGACTCTTCGGAGTAGAATGGCTAAGTCACGGGCGCTTGTGACTTCAAGGTTCAAAGCTAAGTCGTTGCAGCCGACTTAGAGAGGCGTGAGAGCGAAGCAAGATAGTGCTGAGCGAGCACCAAGGCAGAGACAAGGCAAAAAGGGGCAGTGGGAGCGTCTTAGAGCGGTGAGCTCAAGAGTCGAAGCAAGGTCAGGTCTCGATTAAGAAACTAAGTCAAGCTTAAGGCTTGACTGGCGTAAAGAGGGCTCCTTATATAGGGAGCTACAGGAAGGCACGTGCTAACTACTACCTGAGTCATAACGAGGGTAGTGAGTCAGTCCAAGATCCGGAGCTAAGTATAGTAGTGGAGCGATGGCCACATCGCTCCACATGAGTCACGCACGCTCCACAGGCGTCATACTGTACAGTAAGCAAGCTGGAGTCGGTATGAGTCACAGGTGGGTAAAGGTAAGCATAGAGGCGTAAGCATAGTGAGAAAACGGTCCGCAGTCCATAGCGGGAGATCGTAACAGTACGCCCTCCCCTAAGGAACAGCTGCCACGCTGTTAGTCAGAAGTGGCGGGCTCACCGGACAGGGCGCGGCCGGCGTCATTGGCATCAGGGGAGGACTCAGGCGGGCAGGGGCGCTTGCGGCGCAGCATGTGAACGACGCGTTCACGGACGGGGAGGGGGCGCTCATGCATGAAGTGGATGTGGGGCGGGACGTGGACGGGAAGTGTGGCGACGACGTCAGTCTGATGAGTGGCGGGGCGAGCCCGCAGCCAGTAGGACAGGGAGGGGAGGATGGGGCGTGAGAGGATCTGGTCCAGTTTGGGCCCGATGCGCGAGTTAACGGCTGCATCATGGAGACGCACTTCGACGGCACGCAGCTGGTCCCTGAGCACGTGGCGGCGGCGTACTAAATCAGCGTCCCGATCCAGCTGGAGGGTGGTATAGTTGGCGCGGCTCTGAGGGGTCCCCAGAAGGTGGTGGTACTCCTGCTCGACCTGGGAGTGGAGCCTGTGGATGAGGTGACGATAGCGGTGGACCTCCGCGACGATGCCAGCGTCGTTGAGGCCCTCGATGAGGCGGTCCACATGATGGCAGTACTGGTGGTCACCCTCCAACGTGGTCATGTCCCAGTCGTCTGTGTGGGCGAGGTGAGCATCGGGGCGGGGCTTAGCGTGGAGAGGCTCAGCGTAGATGGGGGACGTCGTAGTAAGACGTCCCAGTACGAGGGGCTTGGCAAGGCGGGTGAAGTGAGCGTAGAAGGTGGCGGGGACTAATCTGTTGTTGTGATCGGGGACAAGGATATTGTCCCGGTCACCTGCGTTGTTGATAAGTCGATTCCATCGCAGGAGATAACCATCGTAGCCGAGCGCGTTGCCCGACTGACCATGGCCTGGGTTTCCGCCGCTGTTACTGTCGGCGTGTGGAGCTGCTGAGGCGGCGGCGATTCCTCTTTGACTGATGGGGGTGGCGGCGACGTTTGCGTAGCTGCGTCGGCCACTAGAGTACGAGGGGGCAGGGACCTCTGTCGGCGGCAGAAAGTGGACGGCGCAGGCAAGGTCGTTGTCGGCAGATGGAAGTACGGAAACAACGGTGGCTCCAATGGGCGGCGCGGCCCTGAAGCGGGGGTCAGCTGGCGCTGACGGATGAAGTCCAGTCTGGGGGAGCGGAGCGGCAGGTACTGGGGGGTTGGCAGGCGCTGAGGGGAAGCTCGAGACAGGGGAGGCGCTCCAGGTAGCATGGCCGTCGTCGATCTGGACGGGGGCGTTACAGACTCCGCAGAAGTTGTCTGAGCTGAGTGGGTGGTCTGAGAGGTCTGGGGCGGAGTGGAGGCTGGGGGCGGATGTGCTGCCATGAGCAGGAGAATCTCGTCCAGTATTCGGTCCGCTTGCTCCATTGCTGTCGCTGTCATCGCTGGAGCTGCTGTCGCTGATGGTGAATATGTGGGTGGCGAAGGGTGTGGCTGGGCGGCGCTGCGAGTGGTCATCCTCGGTCCTGGGCTCCGTCGGGGATGGCGACGCTGGTGCGGCAATGTTGATGACTTGGAGGGGAGACTGTTGGTCTTTCGGCGAGCCATTGGTAGACATGAACGACGAGTAAGCAGGTGGGGGCGAGCTGGGAGTAGTGGAGGCGAGAGAGGGAGATGGGGCTTTGAGGGCGGTCAAGGCATGGCTTATATAGGCTTTTCTTATCGCGGCGGGGTTATCTCGGTGGAACTGGCGGACTAGGTTCATGGAGTGTTTCAAGTTCGCCCGAGGTTCCCACGTGTCTTCTGCTGCGGAGTACCCTTTCCATCTGACTCGGTACTGTGGCTGTTTTGTCCTTCCGAATCGGCAGTATTCTAGAACGGCCTCGACTTCGTACTCTGCTTCTCCATCTATGACGTCAGGAGGCGGTTCTGTGAAGTTGGGGCCGTGTTCGCTGGTCTCTATATACGGGGTGAGGAGGCTGGCATGGAAGACGTCATGGACACGGCGTAGCTTCCACTGTGGGGGAATGGCGAGCTGGTAGACTACTGGGGAGAGGACTCTGGTGATGGCAAAGGGGCCGTAGCGTCGTTGAGCGAGTTTTGCGCTTGGTTGGGTGATGTGGATATTCTTCCCTTCGAGCCAGACCTTTTGTCCCTGGGCGAATGGCTTAAATCGCGCTCCCTTCCTGGAACTGATGAGGGTCTGGGCGTTGGTGATGGCGGTCTGCGCTGATTGCCGGCCTTCTTGGATGCGATCTAGGCGTTCTTGGAGTGTCGGCATTTTCTCAGATCTCTGCGGCTGATGGGCGCGTGGTACATGGCCCATGAGGAGTTGGAAGGGCGCTTGCTTGGTGGTGCTGCTGGGCCAGGCATTGTGGACATACTGGGCGATTGGTAGGAGCGTGGCCCAGTTATTCTGCTGGTGGTTGACGTATATGCGGAGGTATTGCTCTAGCCATTGGTTGGTGTGTTCGGACTGGCCGTCTGTCTGAGGATGGTAGGCTGTGCTAACGTTTTGTTCTATGCCGAGAGACTTGCAGAGTTCTCTCGGAAAGTGCGAGGCAAAGTGGGTTCCTCTGTCGCTGATGATCCTTCGAGGGATACCATAGTGGGGGAAGATGTTCTTGGCATAGAGTGTCGCGATTTCTGGGGCCGTCATGGACTCTCTGCAGGGGATGAAGATGGCGGCTTTCGAGCAATCATGGTCCGTTACTGTGAGGATGGCATCAAAACCATCTGATGGGGGTAGTTTAACGATGAGGTCGAGGGCAACTGTCTCGAATGGCAGTGCGGTTGGGTTAGTTGTGATGGGCATGAGGGGTGGCGTTGGCTTTGTGGTGTTAGCTTTGGTGGCTTGGCAAGTGGCACATCCTTTGACGTAGGCAAGGACCGTTTGCTTCATATTGGGCCACCAGTAGTCTTTGGCGATGAGGAGGCACGTTTTTAGGATGCCCGGGTGTCCGGCTGTCACCGAGTCATGGTAGAGGGAGATTACCCCCCTCCTAAGGTTGTTGTCTGCCACGACAACCAGGCGATCAGTGTGCCACCACCCTCCTCCGGGGCGGCGTTCCAGGGGGTAGGTAGAGGCCCATGTGGCGAGCGTGGATTGGTGGTCCTTTTGGGCTGTCAGGGTGCGGTCTTCCAGATCTACAGCGTTAGCAGCATTCGCGAAGAGGTGCGGGGGCAGGGCAATGACGTCTTCGTTGTCGTTCTCTGCGCTGTCAAAGTCTGGGCGGCGGGAGAGGGCATCAGCTTTATTGGTTGCGCCCGGGCGGTGGACCAGGGTGATGTCATAGTCTCCTAGTGTGAGAATGTAGCGGGCGATCCTCCGGTTGATTTTCTGGGGGGATCTGTAGTACTGGAGGTTCTTGTGGTCTGTAATGACAAGGACCTGGTGTTGTGCGCCCATGAGGAGGTGGCGCCAGTGTTCCAGCCCTCGAATGATGGCTAGGAATTCTCTGTCCCAGATGGGGTAGTTGCGCTCGGTCGCGGTGAATGTTTTAGAGTCGTATCCCACCGGTCTGCGACGTCCCTGGGGGTCGTACTGGTACAGGATGGCTCCTGTGGCGTTCTGGGAGGCGTCTACTTCGAGCTCGTATGGTCGTGCTGGGCTGGGTTGCCAGAGGACGGGGTTGCTGGTAACGATGTGGATGAGCTTGTCTACCGCGGCTGAGCATTCGTCCGTCCAGACGAAGGGAGTCCCCTTTTTTAGCAGGCTGGTGAGTGGGCGGGCAATTTCTGCGAAGCCTGGGATGAAGGGGTGTTGATACCCTAGCACTCCTAGGGTGGATCGCAGTTGCTTGATGCTGGTGAGGGTGCGGGGCCATTCTTTGATTCCTTTCAGCTTGCTAGACTCGATGCGTAGTGACTCCCCATCGATCACGAGTCCCAAATACTCGACTCTTCGCTGCTCAAAGAGGCATTTCTGTGGTTTGAGGAAGAATGATTCTTTTTCCAGGACATCCAGGAGTTCATGGACGATCTGTCGGTGTAGGGCGTGGTCCAGGGGTGTGGCGATGAGGATGTCGTCCATGTAGACAAAGATCATCCTGGGGTACTTGAGCTTTAGTGGGCGGAGTAGTCTGTCCATGACTCACTGGAAGGTGCTTGGGGCGTTGCACTGTCCGAAAAGCATAACACGGGGCTCGAAGAGTCCCTGTGGCATCTTAAAGGCCGCCTTCCATTGGTCCCCTTCTCTGATGCATACATTGTGATATCCCCAGCGGATGTCGAATTTTGTGAAGAGGGCGCGTCCTTCTAAGTCCCTGGTGAGGATGTTTATATTGGGCAGGGGGTACACATCTCGGATTGTCCAGCTGTTTAGCGTGCGGTAGTCCTGAACCGGGCGGAGGGATCCATCCTTCTTTTTGATGAAGAAGAATGGTGCGGCATATGGCGACTTTGATAGTTGGATATACTCTTTGTCGAGCTGTTCTTTAATCCAGTTATCGGCGGCGATCAGCTCCTTGGGATTGAGGGGGTAGACCTTGCAGTCTAGCGTTGCTGGGGCGTCTGGTTTGAGGTTGATTGCGTGATCGTCCTCTTGGCTGGGGGGGAAGCGTTGTGCTTCTTTCTCCGAGAAGACCCTCCAGTGTCGTGCATATTCTCTTGGAACATCCGCAGCTGTGGGAGCCTTTCGTTCCTGGTGTTCTTGTATCGCCCATTCTTGGGCAATGTTGGTTCGGTTGATCTGGAGGATGAGGCTGTCTCCCTCTTCCCATCCCATAGCGTCTAGCGCGTGTCCTAACATCTGGGCATAGCGCAGTAGGGTCTTGGGTTGCTCCAGGGCCTTCCTTCCCGTTGTTGTTAGCGAGATTGGCCCTCCTTGGATGGTGCGAGTTGTCCAATTAATGACGGGGTTGAATGCGTTCAACCAGGGGAAGCCTAGAATGGTCCGGTCTCGCCCTAGGTTGGCCCAATAGAAACGTTGGACGTGCTCCTTGCTTCCTTGCTTGATGAGGAGGTCACAGTAGGTGGTTATCCTCCTGCTACGATTCTCTGATCCATCCACGTTGTACAGGAGGCGTGGAAGGCGTGGGGTGAGGTGAAGTCGTTTGGCGGTTTTTTGGTCGATGAAGTTGTCTGTGGCACCACTGTCCACTAGTGCTCTTTCTGCAGCCCTCCCATGTATGTTTGCAAACGTAAAATTGGCATTGACACTATTTCGGTTTGAGACATACATGGTACAAATTCGCGAAGCTTGGTCCCAGGCTGATAGATCAAGCTGCGTTAAAAATCCAAATCCTCTTCTATGATCTGGTCAAACATGGCAGTGCGTTCTGTGGCATTCATGGAACGTAGCTGGGAAATGAGGTCTGATTGTGACGCCTGACTGGTGCTATCTTCTGGCGCAATGCTGGGGGCAACTTCTGTTTCTGTTGCTCTTGCCTTGGGCGGTGGTGGCCCTCGTCGCCCTGGCTTCCTGCTGCACTGATATGCTCGGTGGCCCACTTCCTTGCAGTAGAAGCATTTTCGCTCGTCCATGAGCTTCTTTTTCTCTGCGATGGTCAGCGGCCCTCCTAGGCGATTGGCGTCAACCTCCATAGGGACAGGGATGTTGTTCCGATTGGGCCGGGCCGGCGGAGTGGGTCTAGGGATGAAGCGGGGGCATGGTGTGAAGCGTGGGGGGTTAGGGTTCGGTCCCAGCATTGCTGTTTTTTGGGCCGTCCTCTGGATCTCTTTGCGTGCTGCTTCCTTCCATCCTTCGATCGTTGTGGGGACCGTGTCCCTGTCGAGGATTTTGAGTGCTATTCCTCGACGCAGACCTTTGGTGAAGAGATCTAGCGTTCCTCGTTCATTTGGGGACCATCCTGATGCAAGGATGTAATGATTGAAGCTGGCGATATACCCATCAATGTCGTCCCCTTGCATGCGCAGTTCTGTGAGTTTTCTGTAGGCCTCTTGTTCTTTGGCCGTATCAGTGAATGCTCTTTTGAAGCTGTCTTCAAACTCCGTCCACAAGACTTCATCTGTGCGTGCGATGGGGTTGATCTGTCTGGCGACCTTGTTGTTGAGGGCTTTCATTTGGGCATCGCCCCAGTCGTCGACTTTGGGTCCTCTGATGAGGGATATGGCGAGGGCTACGTGGTTGTAGGGGATGGTGATATTTTCTGAGGTGCTGTGGAGGATCCTGTAGATATTGAACTCCCTGAGGAAGTTGTCGCTTTTGCTTCGATCCCCTTCGAAGGTAGTGGGCTTGTTTCCCGTTGCTCCATTGTCATTCCTTGGTGGGGTGACTGCGGCCATTACTGGGGCTGCTGGAGGTGCTGGCGGCTGTGGTTGTTGAAGGATGGGTGGTGGTGCGGTCGGCTGAGCTGCTGCGTGGGCGATTTGCAGGAGCTGGGGCGTTTCTTGATTTTCTGGAAGGAGTGGGTGTGCTCCTTGTAGTGTGGCTACGTTTTGGAGTCCTGTACTGATGAACTCTTCAAGTGGCGAGATGGTCTGAGGGACCGGTGTAGGTTCTTCTCCTTCGCTGGCACTGTGGAAGGGTGAGGAGGTGCGGTCTGGGCTGGCTGGGTCTACGGTGATGGGTTCTGGGGATTCTGGCTTGAGCGAGCTGTGTCCTAGTCCGGTTTCGTTTGCGTGTTCAAATTCTAGGACTTCACTTGCACGCGTCCAGTAATCTCCTCGTTCGTAGGTTATAAGGTACCAGTTGTCGTTGAGATACTCGATAGGCCTCTCTCTGATGCCTAGCGGGGTGAGGAGACGGACGTGGTAGCACCAGTAGTCGTCTGTGTCATTCCTTCTCCAGTAGGCTTCTCCTTTGATGTAGTCTGGGAGGTCGTCGCTTTGTCTGATAGGTACTCTTGTTCTATATCCTTGAGAGAGGGCGAGTCTAATCTCTTCCAGGGTTGCTTACGAGGGGGAAGCCTGCTGTCTCAAAGAAGGCGGTACAGATGAAGTTTAGTTCTTGCACGAAACTTTCTAGTTCGCGGATGAGCTGGTCTAAGAGGCGATGGTGGCGGTTGGGTCCTCTGTTGCAGAGGAGGTAGCAGTCGTGGCTGTGGCGGATCGCGTCACCTCGGGCTTGGTCTAGCAGGTGCTGTGTGAATTCTATAGCGTCACAGAGGGCGTCTGGTGTGATTTCTCTCACTCCGATCAGTCCGCGTTGTCTAGCAGACTCCAGGGTGTTAGTGAGAGTTCGAGGATTGTAAGAGCAGCTTCTAGCAGGTTAAATTCTCCTTGCCACTCTTGGTCGATGTGGCAGAAAACGTCTCTTTCAATGCAGAGGGAGAGGTGCACTTCTGTGGCTCCTTCTCGGCAGGTGTGGTGGCAAACGGCGTTGTGGTTGTAGATGGCGACGTCCAAGTAGGATCTCCAACGTTCTATGTGGAGGCGGCGTCTAGCAAGTTCCTGGAGGCGTTCAGCAAGGGCAGCGTCGTCCAGGGCGGTTCCTGTAGACGTGATGAAGGGAAGCTTGACTTATGTTACGGCTCGAGGGGCCGTGGGCACGACTTGTGCAACTTAGGCGTGTGGCGAGAGCGAACACGTGGGAGGGCAGCGAGCACGTGGTCCCGAGTGAGACACTTCCGGTGGTCTCGATGACTCAAGATTAAAGCAGACTCTTTGGAGTAGAACGGCTAAGTCACGGGCACTTGTGACTTCAAGGTTCAAAGCTAAGTCGTTGCAGCCGACTTAGAGAGGCGTGAGAGCGAAGCAAGATAGTGCTGAGCGAGCACCAAGGCAGAGACAAGGCAAAAAGGGGCAGTGGGAGCGTCTTAGAGCGGTGAGCTCAAGAGTCGAAGCAAGGTCAGGTCTCGATTAAGAAACTAAGTCAAGCTTAAGGCTTGACTGGCGTAAAGAGGGCTCCTTATATAGGGAGCTACAGGAAGGCACGTGCTAACTACTACCTGAGTCATAACGAGGGTAGTGAGTCAGTCCAAGATCCGGAGCTAAGTATAGTAGTGGAGCGATGGCCACATCGCTCCACATGAGTCACGCACGCTCCACAGGCGTCATACTGTACAGTAAGCAAGCTGGAGTCGGTATGAGTCACAGGTGGGTAAAGGTAAGCATAGAGGCGTAAGCATAGTGAGAAAACGGTCCGCAGTCCGTAGTGGGAGATCGTAACAAGTGAGAGCGTGCGATCTTCTTCTATCGAGACAACCTTTGGAGGTGCAACCATAAAAAGGTTAAGTTTGGCAGTAGCTGAGCGGGTCAAGTGAATAATGTTGTCCTCGATGTCTGCAAGCAAGGCAATAAGGCCAGAGAGTGGTTTCATCTGAGATGGGCAGGGTTCTTCATCTTCGGGTTGGTCTTCGTGTTGGGCACTGTCTGTGCCATCCAGCATGTCATCGTCATCTCCCATCTGGGACTGGGATTCCATATTTAGATCCAGGGCACTTGTTGTTGGGCCTATCACTGGTTGCAGCTCATCCGGTTCTGTGTCCGAGTCGCTACTAGTATCACCAGGATCAAAGTCTTCATCCTCCACATCTGAGAGCTTGACATGATCCGAAGATGGTACATCAGTAGGAAATGAGTCGGGTACACGTGTCACGCGCACGAGCCTGGTGCAGGGACAAAAAGTGGCAGGTACAATTTTACGTTAGAAGACTCATTTTCGAATACAGGGTGCGTCACGCGCACACCACTTCCGGCCTGGAGTCCTGGACAGAACGGGCGGTGGTGTGACGTGACGTCACCCTGTCACTTCCTGACCCACTACCATTGCCGACCGGCTATTACTTCACCTCGTTTACGCGTACTTACCCGAATCTGCCCCATGGACTTAGTATGACTACCGGATCGTGACCAGAGACTGCAGGCCCCACATGGGGCCGAAACTGTATAAATAGGAAGGGAAACTGGGGACTTATTCCTCAGTTTCGGCTTGATTCGATCCAATCCACTGTACTGCGCTCAAGATCTTCTTGCTGAAGATCTCTGAGCTTATAAACTTGTCTTTGCGGTCTTATCAGTCCGATCTAAGATCAAGCTCACAATCGAGTCGTCGCTCAGCTCCCTCTGAAGTCAAAAGACTGCAATCTTATCTCATCTTCTTCAAGATCGAGCTGTCTTACTTCAAGATTGCCTTGCTTATCGCCTTGGTCCTCACATATCTCACGATCGTGTGGACCATCTGTTATCTTATCGCCTTGAGGACCTTGGGACACCACCAAGGTTGAAGTCGAGTGAGACTCAGTATTAGCCTCATCAGGCGTCAGGCCCCAGTGAGCCTAACAACATGTGCAACCAATGACGATGCTTTGCTAGGAGCAAAGTCTTCAGGTTGAAAGACTGCGTGGTTAATGGGGTATATTCCAGTTTTCTCGAACGCCTTCTTGATGACCTCCTTTGTCATGGCCTTGTGTGTGCCATGTACATAGGCAGGGATGACTGTAAAGCGATTAATGGGTATCCTTTTCTTGATCACCCCATCACAGACAGCCTGCCATCCACACTCTACCTGAGAGAACACAACAACATCAAGAGGTTGCATCTTGTGTGTAGTCTTTGAAGGTAGACAGAATAAGATAATTTCGAGATCTTCATCGTCTAGGTGCTTATAGACGACACGCTGCATTTCCAGGGTTTGATGTGTTTCGTGGCCATCCATGAAAAGGACAATTGGCTTGGATGGATTGACATGCCACTCCTTGGCAAAGGGGATAAAAACCTCATCAAGCCAGCACTCCACGTTGTAGCTGTCAGTCCATCCTGATTCTGAGAAATATATACTCAAATTCCTTCAATGTTAGCACACTTGAATCATTGAGGAATGGAAATCAGAACCTTCCCCATTCATCATCCGAGAGCTCTTGAAGATCAGGCCTTGTACTGTTTTGAAGACAAAATGAAGGTGGGATGACATCTCCAGCAGCAGATATACATTCAAGTATGGTAACAAGCTCAAGGTTATCACTTTGAATACGATAGCGATGCTTCTGGTCCTTGAGAAAGTAGTATTTCTTGCCGCTCTTCTTCTGTCCTCCTCCCATCTGAATGCCTTTCTCATCCCAGTTCCACATGTGTTCAGGAGGAATTCCATTGTGCTTTGCATTCAGAGCTTCCCACTTGTCATAAAAGTCACTGATTACCATCTCGTTGAAGTGCTTTGCACGTTTTGGGTCGAGTTTTGCCGGCTTTGCAGCAAAAAGTTCCAAGTCGGGGTGTCGCTTTTCAAATTTTTGGTGCCAGTACTGTCCAATAGTTTTCCCTGAGACTGCTTCAGCTTGAGCACGAAGGTCTGCAGGCGTCCATGGCTCAGCCATCTAGGCTCGAAGTTCACACCACTTCACAAGTGTGTCTTCCTGCTTGGGTGAGAGAAGCTGCCGCTTGGCACAAGCACTTTGCCAGGTATCATGGCGGCCCTTCGCTCTGTCACCAAGAGTTGTTTTTGGGATCTGTTCCCCATAGAAACTATGAAAACCTTCCATGATACAGTGTTCAAGATTGTACTCACACTTGTGCATCTGGCAGCGTGTCGAAAACTTGAGTATTCATTTGTGGTGATTTGTGTCAGTGCATCTTGAATGTAGGTATTATAATTGGGGTCATTACAGCGTCGGTCTCGGTAGCGTGTAATTGACTGACATGTTTGTTCAGCAGGCATGATTTCTCTCTCAATTGAGATGCGATCCACTGGCAGATGCATTGATCACCTTTTGCCAATGCGATCACGTTTGCTGTGGTTAAAGCTCTGACACAGCATCCATCGGCCAGCATGACAGAGGCCCTTTTTTTAATCTCATTTTCCTTGCATCTCTATACAGAAAAAATACCTCTATTGTGATAAGAATGTCTACTAGAGCATATATACAAAGTTTGAGCCCAATTGGGTGCATTTTGGTGAAGATATTTGAAGTGGTCAAAGGATGGGTGCCGGTTGAAGGATGGGTCAGCGACAGTACCGATTAGTGTTGCTGCAGCTAAGCCGATGTTTTTTGCTATCTCAGGAAATAAAATAGCTAAAAATCTGAAAATATTTGAGGAGATAGATGAGCTCAGAAGCCGAGGGGTCCTCTGCCAACTCTAAGCGATCTGATGAGCGGTTCCTG
>QLOS01011677.1:0-13348 GCA_003313725.1 Russula sp. MG48
TATCAGTATCAGTCACGAGTAACACGAGGCAGTATCGTATGAGCGCAGCCTAGTCACAGGCTGTGCTGCCAAGCCGGATCACATCAGTCATCGCAGGAGTCATGGTAGGTAAAAATAGATAGTCCGGACCGTAGTAAGCGTACCAGAGATCGTAACAGTACGCCCCCTCCTAAGGGGGAATGGCTGCCACGGCATTCAGGCGGGAGGAGCAGCGCGCGTGTGCCGGAGCGGGACAACCCGACGGGGAGGGGAGACTTGCCTTGGACGAGTGCGAGGAGTGATCCGCACTGGGAGTGCGGCGACGACGTCGGTCTGGTGGGTGGCAGGGCGGCCACGCAGGTAGTAGTCGAGGGGTGGCATGACAGGGCGCGCCAGTATCTGGTCTAGCCTTGGACCGACGCGTGACATGGCGGCGGCCTCGTAGAGGCGCAGTTCGATGAGTCGCAACTTGTCCCGCAGCTCATGGCTGCGGCGCACAAGGGCGGCGTCTTGCTCCAGCTGAGCAGTGGAGTAGTCGCTGCGGCTTGCCGGCAGGCGGGTAAGGTGGGCGTACTCGACAGCGAGCTGATGATGGAGGGCATGGATGCCAACGCGGTACCTGTGAACGTCCGCGGTCAGCCCCGGGTCTCTGAGGTCTTCGACCAGCTTGTCGATGTGGCGGCGATGAGGATGGTTTCCATTGAGGGGCATAAGGTCCCAGTCATCCACGGCGGGGAGGTGCTTGTCGTCGTGGGGCTTGGCGTACAGTGGCTCGGCAAAGATGGGGGAGTTGGTCGTGAGCCGCCCTAGAACGACGGGCTCGTCGAAGTACGGGAAGTGCGCGTAGTAGGTGGCTGGGATGAGGCGGTTGTTATGATCGGGGACAAGGATAATGTTCCTGTCACCTGGGTTGTCATCAAGTCTATGCCAGCGCAAGAAATAACCATCGTAGCCAACGGTATTGACGGGCTGGCCATAGCCGGGTGCTGGGGCGCTGGTGTTGACGATGGGGACTCCTCCTCCTTGACTGAGGGCGGCGGCGGCGACGTTTGCGTAGCTGCGCAGCGGATGTGTAGGTGGCCTGCTGGCCCATGCTGGCGGCGGTAGCGGCGGTATTCCCAGGGACTGCGCCCTGCTGCTGTGGTAGTCACTGAGCATCTGCGACAGCTGGTGTTCATGACGGGCTCCACGTGGCATGCCCATCCCCGATTCGTACGGGAGCGTTGCAAGTGCCGCAGAAGTTGTCTGAGCTGAGTGGGTGGTCGGCGTAGTCTGAGTGTAGGCTAGGGACTGGAGAACCTCCGCCAGGAGTCGGTCGGCCTGCTGCTCCAGGTTGAGGGCTGGCTGAGGAGTCGCGGAGCGGACTGGTGTCGCCGCTCGAGCTGCTGGTCTCATTGCTGTCAACGATGGTGAGTATGTGGGAGGAGAAGGGGACCTGTGTGGCGCGGGCGCCGCGGTCATCCTGAGGGCTGGTCGTCGTCGCAGGGGTCGGACTGGTAGGGCTGCTGCTGCCTTTCTCTTGGAGCTGTTGGACTTGTTGTGGGCCATCGGTGGTCATGGAGATCGTGGAGTAAGCTGGTGGTGGAGATGGGGTGCGAAGAGAGCGAAGTGGTGATGTCCCTGCTGAGCTGAGGGTGGTCCTTATAAGCATTTTTCGCACTGCGGTGGAGTTTTCTCGGTGATACTTGAGTACTAATTTTAGCGCATGTTTCAGGTTGCTGCGCGGTTCCCATGTGTCCTCTGCTGTGGAGTATCCTTTCCATCTGATGCGGTACTGAGGGGTTTTCACCTTTCCGTATAGGCGATGGTCTAGAATGGCCTCGACTTCGTACTCTGCTTCTCCGTTGATAACATCAGGAGGCGGTTCCTTGAAGTTCCGGCCGTGTTCGGGGGTTTCTACGTATGGGGTTAATAAGCTGGCGTGGAAGACATCATGGACTCTTCGGAGTTTCCATTGTGGGGGTATTGCGATTTGATATACTACTGGGGATATGACGTTGGTGATGGTGAATGGGCCGTATCGTCTGGCTGCGAGCTTGGCGCTTGGCTGCGTGACTTGGATGTTCTTTCCTTCCAACCAGACTCTCTGTCCTTTCGTAAATGGTTTGTACTTGGACCCTTTCCTGTTAGTGACCATGGTCTGGGCGTTCGCAATAGCTGTCTGTGCTGCGGTGCATGCTTCCCTGATGCGATCAAGTCGCTCATTGATGGACGGGACTTTCTCGGATCTTGGGGGTTGATGAGCGCGTGGGATGTGTCCTAGTAAGAGTTCAAATGGGGCTTTCTTAGTTGTGCTGCTTGGCCATGCGTTGTGAGTGTATTGGGCGACGGGTAGCAAGGAGGCCCAGTCGTTCTGCTGGTGGTTAACGTAGATGCGCAGGTACTGCTCCAGCCACTGGTTAGTTCTTTCCGACTGGCCGTCTGTTTGGGGGTGATAGGCTGTGCTGATATTCTGAGAGATTCCGAGGATCTTGCATAACTCCTTGGGGAAATGCGAAGCGAAGTGTGTTCCACGGTCGCTGATGATCTTGCGGGGAATGCCGTGATGCGGGAAGACGTTCTTGGCGTAGAGTGCGGCTATTTCCGGTGCGGTGCTGGCCTCGTGGCAGGGTATAAATATAGCTGCCTTGGAGCAATCGTGGTCTGTGACCGTGAGAATTGAGTCAAAGCCTTGCGACTTAGGGAGTTTGACAATGAGGTCTAAGGCCACCGTTTCGAATGGTAGGGCTGAGACGTCCGTGGTGATGGGTACGATGGGCGGCGCTGGCTTGGTTGTGTTGGCTTTTGTGGCTTGGCAGGTGGCGCATCCTTTGACGTAGGCGAGGACCGTTTGTTTCATATTGGGCCACCAGTAATTTTGCGCGATCATTAGGCATGTTTTGAGGATTCCTGGGTGGCCGGCGGTCCGCGAATCATGGTGAAGGGAAATTACTCCCCTCCTAAGGCTGTTGTCTGCCACGACAACCAGGCGGCTGCCGTGCCACCAGGCCCCGCCGGGCCGGCGTTCCAGTGGGTAAGTTTTCGCCCATGTGCTAAGAGTGGTCTCGTGGTCCTTCTGGCTGCTGATGACATCGTCTTCCATATCCATGGCCTCCGCGGTGTTAGTGAAGAGCTGTCCTGGGAGTGCAACGACTTCTTCGTTGTCAGAGCTGGCGTCGTTGAAGTCTGGTCGTCGAGACAGGGTGTCGGCCCTGTTGCTGGCACCGGGGCGGTGGACTAGGGTGACGTCGTAGTCTCCAAGGGTCAGTATGTAGCGGGCTATGCGCCTGTTAATTTTCTGGGGTGAGCGATAATACTGGAGGTTCTTGTGGTCTGTGACGACCACCACCTGGTGTTGTGCGCCCATAAGGAGGTGGCGCCAGTGTTCCAGGCCGTGCACAATGGCGAGGAACTCGCGGTCCCATATGGGATAGTTGCGCTCTGCAGCCGTGAAGGTTTTCGAGTCGTAGCCCACTGGGTGTCGTCTGCCCTGGGCGTCACATTGGTATAGGATGGCTCCTGTTGCGTTCTGAGACACATCCACTTCTAGCTCGTAGGGGCGTGCTGGGCTGGGTTGCCAGAGGACTGGATCACTGGTGACAGTAGTGATCAATTTGTCTACCGCGTTCGTGCATTCGTCGGTCCAGACGAAAGGCACGCCTTTCTTGAGGAGGCTGGTGAGAGGTCTGGCGATCTCCGCAAATCCTGGGATGAATGGTCGCTGGTAGCCTAGTACCCCTAACGTCGATCGCAGCTCTTTGACGCTTTTGAGGACCCTGGGCCATTCCCTAATTCCTGTGAGCTTGCTGGACTCTATGCGAAGCGATTCGCCATCAATGATGAGCCCCAAGTATTCGACGCGCCTTTGTTCGAATAGGCACTTCTGTGGCTTAAGGAAGAATGACTCTGCCTCGAAGAGGTCCAGGAGCTCATGCACGATGCGTCTGTGAAGCTCGAGGTCGAGGGGCGTGGCGATCAAGATATCATCCATATAGACAAATACCATCCGCGGGTATTTCAGTTTTAGAGGTCGCAGGAGTCGGTCCATGACCCGCTGGAAGGTGCTTGGCGCGTTGCACTGGCCGAACAGCATTACCTTTGGCTCGAAGAGCCCTTGTGGCATTTTGAAGGCTGCCTTCCATTGGTCGCCTTCCTTAATGCGTACGTTGTGGTACCCCCACCGAATATCGAACTTGGTGAATAAGGCACGGCCCTCGAGGTTCCTTGTGAGTACGGAGATGTCCAGGAGTGGATACACATCGCGGATGGTCCAGCTGTTAAGCATGCGATAGTCCTGTACTGGTCTGAGTGATCCGTCCTTCTTCTTGATGAAGAAGAAGGGTGCCGCGTAGGGTGACTTTGACAGCTGGATGTATCCTTTTTCCAGGTGTTCCTGGATCCACTTATCTGCTGCCAACATTTCCTGGGGGTTAAGCGGGTAGACTTTACAGTCTAGGGTTGTCGGTGCGTCTGGTTTCAGGGTAATGGCATGATCGTCTTCTCGCACTGGCAGGAATCGCTGTGCTTCCTTTTCAGAGAATACACGCCAGTGTCGCTGGTACTCTGGGGGCACGTCTTGCGCTGTAGGCGCCGTGCGTTGCTGGTGGGCTTTGATAGCCCATTCCTGCGCTATGTTGGTGCGGTCAATCCTGAGGACGAGCGTGTCTCCTTCCTCCCATTGTTGCGTCCTTAGCGTGGCCCCTAGCAGCTGCGCGTATCTCATTAGGCTCTTTGGGGGATCCAGGGCTCTCCTGCTGGTGATTTTGGCGGTAAAGGGGTCGCCACTAATCTGTCCTTCCGACCAGTTGATCTGTGGGTTGAAATGCTGTAGCCATGGGAATCCTAGTATGATGCGGTCTCGCCCTAGATTGGCGATGTAGAAGCGCTGTACACTTTCATTCTTGTTTCTTGACACGAGCAGGTCGCAGTAACTTATTACTCGACCGCTGCGGTTTTCGGTGCCATCTACATTGTAGAGTAGTCATGGTTCTTTTAGTTTGCGAGGAATTAAGCGTAGCCGTCGCGCTGTTTTCTGGTCTATGAAGTTGTCTGTTGCCCCGCTGTCTACAAGGGCTTTTTCCTTGGCCTTCCCATTCGTGCTCGAAAAGAGAATATCAACATTAACGCTATTTCGATGAGACACGTACATGGTACATATGTGCGAAGCTCGGTCCCAGGCCGATAGATCGAGCTTCTTTAAAAATCCAAATCTTCAGTAAGTATGGTATCATAGATGCCCCTTCGCTCCTCCGTGGTCATGGAGCGTATTTGGGTGACGACATCGCTGGTTGCTGTCTGGGAACTGGTCTGGCTGGCGCTATCGCTTGGCGCAAGCTCTTCTTTTTGTATTTCTGCGACCCACGATGCGCGCGGTGGTCTCGCAGCTTGCTTTTTGCGGCATTTGTTAGCCGTGTGCCCTACTGCCTTGCAATAGAAGCACTTGTTTTCCTTGCGAAGCTGCTGGCGTTCTTCGTCTGTGAGGGGTCCTCCCATGTGAGGCGGCGCGCTTGTTTGCGCCACGTCCACGTCCATGGGCGCGTAGCCATCGTTCCTTGGCTTCGTGGCGGGCTTGTTTTGTGCCTTGAAGAAGGTGGGGCGCGGGATGAAGCGTCCGCACTGTGGCGCTGGCCCTAGGTCAGCGTCAATCTGCGCTCGTCTGAGTACTTCTTTTCTTGCAGCCTCCTGCCATTCTTCGATGGTCACAGGGATGGTGTCTCTGTTCATGACGCTAAGGGCGATGCCTTGGCGAAGTCCCCTTTTGAACTTCTTGAGGGTTCCCTGGTCGCCCATTGTCCAGTTTGAGTTTCATATGTAGTGATTAAATGATGCGATGTAACCATCGATGTCGTTGCCTTGCATCTGGAGAGCCATGAGCTTGTTGTAGGCGTTCTGGGCTTTGGCCGTGTCTGTGAAGCGACTGTTGAAGTCCGCCTCGAAGCTATTCCAGAGGGCTTCGTCGTTTTCTGCGATCCTGTTGACCGTGCGGGTAGTTTTTTCTATAAGGCTGGCAGATTGCGCATCCCCCCAGTCGTCAACGAGAGGTCCTCTGATGAATGATAGGGCAAGTGCCACTCTGGCATATGGGTTGGTCATGTTTTCGTCAGTGCGGTTCAGGATCCTGTAGAGTCTGAATTCTCTGAGGAAGGCCTCGCTTTTGGCGCGGTTGCCTTCGAACGTTGTAGGTTCCTTGCCTTTGAGTCGCCCATTGGTTTGTACTGCCGCCGCTGCGGGTGCTGGTGCGGCCATAACTGGTGGGTTTGGTGGCTGTAGTATCGGCGGTGGTGCTGTTGGTTGTGTTGCCGCGTGTGCAATTTGTAGTAGGTGTGGGGTTGCGCCCGTTTCTTGTTGGAGTGGATTGCTTCCTTGTAGCGTTGCTACGTCCTGGAGTCCTGTGCTGAGGAACTCCTCGATTGGTGTGATGACCTGTTGACTTGGTCCTGGTGTGGGTTCCTCTCCTTCGTCTGCGCTTTGGAAGGAGGATGCGTTAGCGCTGGGAGGATCTACCTCAATTGCTTCTGGTGACTCTGGCCTGAGGGAGCTGTGGCCTAGTCCTGTTTCGTTTGTGTTTTCTCTATCGAGAAGTCCCGCAAGGCTAGTGACGTAGCTTCCTTGATTGTAGTCGAGGATGTACCAGTCGTCGTTGATGTATTCGATGGGCCTTTCGACAATTCCTACCGCAGTGAAGAGTCGGATATGATAGCACCAGTGGGTGTCTTGCTGATTACGTCGCCAATAGGCTTCGCCTTTGACGTAGTCTGGGAGGTCGTCTTGGGTTCTGACAGGGACTCTGGTGAGTGCGTCCGCGCGGATGTCAGCCCTGATTATCTCCAGGGTTACTTTGTTTTCCTTTACAAGGGAAAACCTGCTGCCTCAAAGTAGGCATTAACGATGTGTTCAAGTCCCACCGTGAATTCGTGGATTTCTAGAAGGATGCGATCTAGGAGTACGTGGACGTCGCTGTATTCTCCTACACACGTGTATTGACAAACGCGTGCGTGGGTTTCAACGTCGTTTTGTGCCCGGGCGAGTTGTCTTTCGGTCCAGGCAAGAGCTTCTGCTAGTTGATCAGGGTCAACTTCTGCTGGTGTGCGATACCTATGGGTCCTGCGTTGTCTCTCCAGAGCGTTGGATGAGGAGTAAGAGGGCGAGTGCTGCTTCAAGGGCTACAAACTCGTCCTGCCACTCTTTGTAGACTTGATCGAAGACTATTACTTCGATTTGGAGGGATCGGTGGAGCTCGGTGGGTCTTGTTACACACGTGACAGGGCAAATGAGTTCGTGTTGGTCTGCCGCTTGGTCAATCTGTTGTCCCCAGCTGTCGAGGATGAATTTTCGTTTGTAGAGGTGTCCTAGGCGACGGAGATATTCGTCGTATGTGTTTACCTCCAGTGTTGCTGCGAAGTGTGCAGGCTTCCGTGCTATACCGGGTATAGTCTTTTACTGTGTGCCGTGGTATGGGCAGTACTGGCTTTTGCAAAAGTATGCGTGCAAGCCCGCGTGTCTTTCTTGACGGGTTTCGTGTTTCGCTGCTCCTTGGACGAATTCTATAGTGTCGGCAGAGGCTAGTATCCGGAATGTGCGGATCGTGGGTGGTCTAGGGTAATCTTCTTTCAAGTGAGTTCTGATGTGGTGGCGCACCATCCACAACGGTGAAGGAAGCTTGACTTATGTTACGGCTCGACGGGCCGGTAGCACGACTTGTGCGATGCGAGACTGTGTGCGAGACGCGTCATGTGAGTGTGGTGCGAGAGCACGTGCCTATGCACGAGTGACTGAGTGCGAGTTGCTTGAGCACGAAGGTAACGTGATCCTTCCCACGTGACTGCGGGGATGACGAGTGACTTAGCGTAAATGCGAAGTAGGTAGGCGTCTAGATAAGGATGATATCTAGGGACGCGTTCCAGAGCTGAGTCTTGCAGCGGCTCAGAGAGGCGTGTGAGACGAAGCGAGCTCTTACTGCTCTCAGAGGGCTAGACCACGTCTGAGAGAGGAAGCAAGGATGAGGGTTTCAAGACTAGAGTCGATTGCGAAACTAAGTCAAGCTTAGGGCTTGACTGGCGTAAACTAGAGCCCTTATATAGGCTTTACAGGAGAAGTCACGTGCTACTGTCATCTGAGTCACAACAGCGATGCAGTACAGCCTAGATGTGACATAGGGTCACATCTATGAGTCATCGTAGGGATCAGCCAGTAGCGTAAGTAGAGCGCACAGCAGGGGGCTGTGCCGTATCAGTATCAGTCACGAGTAACACGAGGCAGTATCGTATGAGCGCAGCCTAGTCACAGGCTGCGCTGCCAAGCCAGATCACATCAGTCATCGCAGGAGTCATGGTAGGTAAAAATAGATAGTCCGGACCGTAGTAAGCGTACCAGAGATCGTAACACATCTGCTCCATTATCAGTATATTCCTCATTGGCATAATCACCACGCTCGTCCTCATGATTGGGACCATCGCTTTCCTCATCATCCTCACTGTGGGGTGTGCGATGAGCGACCATGGTGGAGCGGCGGTGCTGAACATTCTTCAATGAGCACGTTTCTTCCTGGTCATCTTTGTCGTCATCACTATTGATGGTGACAGCAGGCTTGCGTGGCCCTGGCATTAGATATTAGCATAATTTACCCTGACAGAATGAGATCTGGACCTTTTTGTCGGCCAATGACTTTGTTGCCATGAGCCATGGTGGTCTGGCGTTTGTCGCCAGTAGCAAGAGCTGCCCCGGATAGTGGAACTAAGAAAATGGAGAAACAAACATAGCAAATGAGCCAAATTGCACCTTTTGCCTTCTTTGCAGATTGTGGCCCACGCAGCGGAGAAGCAGAGCTAGGTCGCTTACGTCCTCGCGGCGCTGCCCCACGCCATTCTATTTCCAATAAGAGTAAGTCTGTTGATGATAGGAATACTTTACGCACTCGCATTCATCATAGCTTGGGATTTGGCAGACCAGGATGCTAATGGAGTTGTGAGAAAGAGGGTGAAAAAGGACAGTAAGTCCCATACGCCATCTAGAAATTTCATCCGGTGGGTCCTGACGTTCCATCGTTCCAGCGTTTCCGAACAAAGGAGTACCGATGTCAAGTCAGGAGGGTATATTAGTCTGAAGAGAAAAGAGATAAAGGACAATGTAAAGGAGTGGAAGGGGACGAAAAGATTAATAAAAAAAAATCCAAGGAGTGGAACGACATTGAGGAGAAGACAGAGACTCGGAGTTGAACATCTGTACCCCCCCCCCAGAAATTTGTTGATGCTGGGTTCCAACTCCCTGAAATCAATCACCGCACACTGCATACCAACCCCAAAATTCAAACGCACCCCTGGGCCCTGAAGCCAGTTGCTACCGCACACCAACCCCAAACCCACCCCCCGACTCAGAAACCAGCCACTGACACTTGCCAATCACTGCTGTACGCCAAATATGCCTGTTATCTGCCATGGTTGTGGGCGAGCATTCAAGCGCAGTGGGCTTGCTAACCATCATCGCCTAAACAAAAATCCACAATGTCAGATGCCCAACCTTCGTCGACAGTCAGTCCATGATCCTTGGGTGCAAGATACACTGGACGACATACCTACAATGCCAGTCTCTGGGCCAGCCATAACGGATGCCCATGAAATCGAGCCACGAGAGCAATTTCAGCTCAGCATAGATCCAGCAGGTGACTTCTTTGGAGATTATGCAAATTATGCAGAAGTTGACTTCGGCATGGACGACGGAGAGGAACAAGACATGGACGAAGAGTTCACAGGGGAGGAGGACTGGAACTGCCTTGCTGAGATGGCAGAGGAAGAAGAAATAGCTCTACACGAAGCTATTCTGGCCGAAGAAGAACAACGGCTGGAGCCCGAGCGACCATTACAATGCCCAGATGTCATAGACCAGGAAGTAGAGCAAGACGAACCACCCTCACATGTTCCGTTGCGTTTGCGTGGCGGATTTGAAGGGCCGCTTTCCAATCACCCTGAAATCATCGAATTTAGTGCGGGAAATGCAGGAGCAGTGTACGCAAGAAATCCCAACAACGGAAATCAGGGTTATCATCAATCCATCAGCAATACAGGTGGTCCAAACCGATATGAGCCATTTTCGTCAAAACTTGATTGGGATATCGCACACTGGACAAAAATGCGAGGGGTAGGATCTAATGCGCTGACAGAGTTACTAAGTATCGAAGGGGTGAGGTTTCTGCGTTGTGTAGGAAATCTGGGACTTACTGATTCAACTGATAAGGTGGTCAAGCAACTGGGACTGAGCTACAAGAATGCGGCTGAGCTGAATAAGTTGATAGACCATGGGCTACCCAGGCGACCGTCCTTTCAACGACATGAGGTAATGGTGGGAACCGAGGTTTGCGATGTTTACCTTCGTGATGTGATTGCATGTGTAAAGGCCCTGTTTTCCGATCCCGACCTTGCGCAGTATCTCATGACAGCACCAGAGAAGCACTTCACATATGGGAGTGATGGAAAGAAAATTCGCATGTATCATGACATGCATACGGGGAAGTGGTGGTGGTCAACACAGGTGAGCATCGATAACACGCGTCTTTGTCGACAAGCCCACATGGCATGACAGGAGGCGCTCGAGAAAGACAAGCCTGGATCCACCATTATCCCCATTATCCTCTCCACCGACAAAACTCTACTCACCCTGTTTCACAATAAAAATGCCTATCCTGTATACTTGACAATAGGGAATATCCCAAAGGAAATTTGTCGCAAGCCATCTTGTCGTGCTTATGTTCTCTTGGGCTATCTCCCCACTACACGCCTTGAGAATGAGACAAACGCTGCCTCCCGTCGACGTCAACTTGCCAACCTTTATCACGCATGCATGACCAAGATCCTGCACCCTCTCGAGCATGCTGGGGAATCTGGTGTCTTTATGACGACGGGCAATGGCTTGACGCACCGGAGCCATCCCCTCCTTGCATGCTTTGCAGGGGATTACCCAGAACAGGTGTTGACAACGGCAACATTTACTGGTCAGTGCCCCATCTGTCCCACACCCCGTGATCACCTTGGAGAATACAACCGCAACATCCCTGTGGCGCTTCGGGAGCTGGACCATGTCCTCGACGTGCTAGATTCATTTGATGAAGATCCTGCCGGCTTTCTCCAAGCGTGCAAGGCCACTGGTGTCAAGCCCATTGTTGAACCATTCTGGAAAAATTTACCTTACGCACACATCTACCGTTCAGTCACACCTGACGTCTTGCATCAACTTTATCAAGGGGTCGTCAAGCACATCATTGGCTGGGTTGTTAAGGCTTTCGGAGCTGCAGAAATCGATGCACGATGTCGCCGTATGCCACCAAATCACAACATCCGCAACTTTACGAAGGGAATCAGCACGCTTTCTCGTGTGACTGGCCAGGAGCATGATCAAATGGCTCGCATACTTCTTGGCCTCATTATCGACATTCCGCTATCGGGGGGGCTTTCTAACGTGCGACTAATTCGGGCAGTGCGAGCCTTGTTGGATTTCCTATATCTTGCGCGGTATCCTGTGCATACGGATGAGACATTGGAGCTACTGGATGATGCTCTGGCACGTTTTCATGAAGCGAAGGAGATATTTGTAGATCTCGGCATCCGGGACTCATTCAATATCCCGAAATTACACTTTGCGCAGCACTACACGATGTTCATCCGACTCTATGGCACGACTGACAATTTCGACACCGCGTACACTGAGCGTCTTCACATCGATTTCGCAAAAGATGCATATGCCGCAACTAATCACAAGGATGAGTTTACTCAGATGGCAAAGTGGCTTGAGCGCAAGGAGAAGATGTTTCGTCATGAACAATATCTCAAATGGCAGGAGGACGGTTCTCCTATCTCTATGCCACAAGTGGAATGGCAGCCTCCTGGCCTCGAGCTTGACCGCCACCTTCATATGACCAAACATCCCACTGTACGAGCTGTACCAGTCGACTGACTTGTCGAAGTCTATGGTGCTACTTATTTTCATCCCGCGCTCGCCCGTTTTGTCGCACTCGCCAACGACTCAAGTCTTTCATGTGCCCAGTTGGAGTCGAAAATACGTAGTGTTCGCATGCCATTTCGCTCAGTTCCTGTTTGGCACCGAATCAAATATCTTCGCGAGGATCCCGTGTCAATGACGACAGTGACAGCTGACTCTATCCATGTCCGGCCACCAACCATCGATGGGAATGGCCAAACGATTCCTGGTCGTTTTGACACTGCATTGGTGAATGAGGGCACGGGTGGAGATACTGGAATTGAAGGTGCGAGTCCTTGTGCCTCCAATACCTTACGACAAATTGTTCATACTCATCACAGGCTATCGTATTGGCCGTGTGCGAGTGGTCTTCTCGATACCTGAGAAGGCGCGCAACGCCATGTTTAGCAGCAATGTGGTCGTTCCTCGTCACTTGGTCTATGTGGAGTGGTATACCCCCTTCTCCAATCTACCCGACCGCAATCTCCTCCTGTACAAGATTTCTCCCCTTCGAGACGAAATTGGTGGACACATCTGTAGTGTCATCCCACTGGCCAACATACGGCGCAGTGTTCATCTATTTCCAAAGTTTGGCCCATCTGCACCTCGGGAATGGACTACTAGCAACGTTCTCGATTTGTGTAGTTCATTTTATGTCAATCCTTTTACTGATGGTCATTTATACCGAATACTCGTTTGATCTACATTGTACACTAGATACGAAAAATACTACAACAATTAACAGTGACGTTCCGAGTGAGGCTATTATGAGCAAAATATAGCAGTTTTCTACCTCATTCGTGTTTTCGGCGTCATTCGGTTCACTTAGGTAAAATTTATGATGTAGGGTTTTCGTGATGTGCTGCGCTCAGCGCGATCATCGAGCTCGCCCCACAGCTCTGTGCCGCCGGGATCGAGAACACGCTGTGCCATCTTGTCGAGTTTGGTGGGGGCGATCATCACTAAAACCCAGAATGGCTTGGAGCACTTAGACGTCTTAGAGGGGTTCTTAGATGTCTTAGAGGGCTTGTTAGCTCTTGCTTCAAAGACCAGTAAGGCCAGTAAGAGCATCATTTCCATTCAAGAACCCGGAAAAGATGTGTAAGAACATCATTTCTATTCAAGGACCCATAAAAGATTTGTAAGAACGTCATTTTTATTCAAGAGCCATGAAAGACTGTTCAAGAACCCATAAATGACTTGTAAGCACATCATTTCATTCAAGAACCCGTAAAAGACTTCTAAGATATCCCGCGTGATGAGTGTTAATGGTGTAACACGGGTGACGCCGCAGGTGACTTTGGTGCACACCGCACCGCACCCGCACCCGCTGACTCGGACACGCACCTGTTTTCACTCCGTGGCTGCGGGTGCAGGTTGAAACCGCAGTGTTTACTGAATTACTGCAGTTCATTGACACCGC